>RQTK01000349.1:281947-306340 GCA_003991915.1 Elysia chlorotica | reverse complement strand
TGACGGTGATGATGATGACGATAGTAAAATAACATTAGAATTGTGACACCAGATGCCTGTACATACTTGTCTGTATTGATAAACCTCTTGTAAGAGTCGAAGAAGTCCTCAGTGGATGGGTTGCTGTAGGCCCACAACTCTGTCACAGACGACGTGCACTGGCCATTCACTGGCAATAGGGGGCGAGAAAAAGGAACATTGCAGATAGCGAGTTTTTGTGTTTAATAGTTTTTTTTATATTATCAGTCGGGCCTTCTGGTTTGGGAAAAAAATCTCTAGTTAGAATTCTAATTCTATTTTTCTCTAAGTTCGATTCATGTTAATTCTTGTTATTACTGTTGTTATTACTGTTATTATTGTTATTATTATTATTATTACTATTATTATTATTATTATTATTATTATTATTATTATTATTATTATTATTATGTAACTTTGATTATTATTATCAGTCTGGATCATTTTAAACATACGGTAATGAAACTGCTAGTGCATTTTTTTCCGAACTTCAATCTTCTCTCTTCTTCCTATCAAAACACTATAGGTGGTTTATCTCTTGGTGGGGTTAAATTAAAATGTCAATCTTTCTTAATTTTTTAAAATATTTTAAAAGCAAGTGAACATATAACATAAAAAAATAACAGTGCATCAACTACTAACTATTATTTTCCCCTTCAAATGAACCAGTGGGGTAGATAGTTATATGCAAGCTATCCATGTATAACTAACTTACATTAAAGCATACCCCTCATGTCTTAGTACACGAATAAACACAAACTTTACGCCGGGTAGACCAGTTACAACATAAAGAGAGTACAGGTTTCTTAAAGACGCCCCTCTCTACCCATGGATGGGTCAGCATCATTGTATTCTTTATGTGAGATAAATTGACTCCTAGTTGTTACGTTTCCTACTCCAAGGTTCCCAAAGACTAACTTCTGACAATTTAACATGTATACACGACACAGTTCGGGACATCAGCCTAACCAGGAGAGGGATGGGTGTGAAGGCGTCAGTTTCGACCAACGGTCTTCCCGATTGGTGACCAACGCTCTACCACTTGGGCCAGTTCGCTGCATGTCCAGGACATTATCGTTGGCCTCAAACACCGACGTTAATACAAACAGGTATGACGAGTGTCAGCCAAGTCACTATTCCTTCCTTAAGCTCTTTTTATTGAACGTAGCCGACGCCTAGGCGAACAACCGTCGGAGCTGTATAAACGCTAACAGCTTGACTTGGCAGCCATGCTTGTACAAACGCATTGTTGGTGTTGAAATATTTCTTTCGCGAATTTTAGTCAAAATCTTAACACTAAATTAAAAACATGCCAGCTTACACCAGAGAAGAATGTTATCACCTGTTAAATTCAACTTGACATCACTAGGTGAATGCGGTCTGTTCAATCTTGACATAAAAACAGTCGACAAAAACATGGAAATTCTCGCATGCGTGACAAACACTCGCTTGGTTAAGATAACATACCATTTGACTTTCTAAGTTTACATGGGAAGAGCTGCTACCGACTGACTTATCCGGCTCTTGCAAGTACTTTACATACAAAAAAGTATGTACGTTTAAATATTTATAGATGTTTCTACATTGGTGATTGTTTTGTTTTTTTGTTTTTTTTTTCAAAGAGTAATATTTATCAGGGAGACAGAAGCTTCCCATCAACCCTTGGATAGGGCATATGACAGCAGCTTAGGTACGAATCTTTAGGCTCCTGGCACGTTGTCTATCGCTCTAACGCCTAAACTATCTGGCGCCAAGACTCCGCGTTTCAAATTCCTGCCCATTGCATAAGTTAATAACATTTTATGTGGTTTATATATCATAATGTAGTGCTTAACGAAGATTTTTTTTTATTACTTTTACTTCATAGAAACATTTGTCACGGATATCATGGCCATGCCAAGGTATGGCGATCTACAAATATTATGGACATACAATAATACAAATATATACCAAGTGCCAGACGTCTGAGGAGAGTGACTAATGTTGTGGTTCGAAACACAAGTGTCACAAGAAATGGCTAGGTAGGACGATCCAATAATATAATTAAAAAAAAAAAACACTATATATCACTTTTTCCCTCAATCACGAAACAAAACAGCGTTACATGCGAACTGCACTGGAGTTTACAACACCAATGCTTTGCCATGACCATGGATGTTCATTAATAGAAATAATGTGGTCATGACTAAACTCACCCAGTCTCATCTCCAACTCTAACGAGGACGCTGTGAATGAGCAAAGACAAAACCTACAAGTTTGGTAGTAAGAACTAATAGGGAGATGTAGTTTACAACGATCGACTCACTGTGTTTTAAGATGCATTGGCTAGAGGGTCTCTCTCTCTCTCTCTCAGAGGGAGGGGGGGAGAGAGAAAACGCTGATCTCTCTGCTACATTCATTATCATATAAAAATCTACAGAATGTACTGTAAACAATGTTTTTCGCCCCACAGTCCAAAGCAGCTCAAGGCAGTATTCATAAAAAAAACGACACAGTATACATGTAGTATGGTTTAGATTTAGGTTCATAAGCACAACACTGTGTTAAGCTTACGACTCGCCCTAAGATATGGAAATAAGAAGGCTTACGAAGAGTTGTAATCAACGGCGACAGTGAACTAACGGCCCTATTCTAAATAAGGTCCACTACAAACAGGTATTTTTATTAGGTCACAACCAGTCCTGTCCCTACCTGTACTGATCACATCCAAAATGACGAGGCATGAAAGCAACACTACGATCATCCAGTGAGCTTTCGAGACGAGTCCTGCTGTTCGTACCATCCCGGCGATGCTGTGGTGTTAATTGTCGTGGTTGAGGCGCGGTATCCATGTTACCGACTTCATGTACTAACAAAGGAATTATAAATATTGTGGTGAGGGCTTCCAAAAATAGACCGGGGAGTCCCAATTCTGGTCCCTGCTCGGGGAAGCCTTGTCAGTGGAGTAAGCACAAATGGGGAATCTCCACAGGTCTATAAATAAATCCGCTGCTTGAAGTCGAAGCCTTAATAATAATGTCTAACTAGGGCAAAAAGTAATCTCCAAGTTTTAGGTGACGTCACTTCTCCATGGATATGAACCACGTGATAATGTAGAGATTGCGTCCATTGTTGACATCTGCATACCAAGAGTTAATTCACTTCCAAAGTCATTCTGAGAAGGGGGAAAAAAGAGAGTGAACAGTTACGTGTATCGAAATAGTCAATATAATTACAAATCGTATGAGAGGCGTGAAGTTTTTCGTTTTATTTTGTTGTTGTTTTTTGTTATTTCAATTTGACACTCTCGCTCAGGAGAAGCATTTAAAATTGAAATTTCTATCACATTTATTTGGAGAGAGAGCCTACACATACCAAAAAAACAACGAATGAAAGATGGTACACACAGCTGTGCTGAGAGTATATCGGTTGAACAGCATCTCTGGTTGTATAAGGTACTCTAAAAGGGCACATAAAGAGAGAGAGAAAGAGAGAGAGAGAGAGAGAGAGAGAGAGAGAGAGAGTGAGAGAGAGTGTGTGTGTGTGTGTGAAAGAGAGAGATAAGAGAGAGGGGAGAAAGAGGCAGACACACAGAAACAAAGAAATAAGTTATTATTGAAAATAGATCTAAAATACAGGTGGACAAAATAGAACCAGTTTAGAATTTGAGGTTGCTTATCCTGTTAGTAGGCCTACCAAAACAGAAGCCATGCCCACAGGTTGGAGTTATTTCAGTGTTCACACTGACGCATTCAGCTGTTCACTTGTCAGTCGCTATACTTAAAGACTGTCACACTTGAGGTCTTGTGACAACAAAAATCCATCTATATTGCAGGCTTTGTGGTGCACACGACGTTAACAGGTGATATAATCAGGCCCATTATGCACCGTGGGTTTTGTTGCTGCTCACTGGGTCGTTCATCTAGGATGCACTTATGATTGGACGCTGGTAGAGTGCATAATTCCCTAGCATGTCGTCTTTGTTTTGTGAAGGGCGTGGTGATCGCAAAACCCCTATTGCACAAAAAGGAAAACTGTGTAATTCTATGTAACAGGATATCGCCACCGGCGTCCAATCAAAACTCTATCCTGCAGTTGCGGAGCCAATGAATGAGCGTGATGTCATCCGTTAGGCCTATGATAGCACAGCTGTCTTAGAGGGACATGATCATAGCCGTGAGGATCGCTGTTGGTTGAGTTGGTTGAACGTCCAAACTTTTGCACTATGTAGGTATCTTGTGCGCGTGCAAATAAAAACTAACGTCAGACAATTTTATGTGCTGCCACACACGAGACAGGGCAGGTATACCATGACTGCTCTCTTAGCCAGTCACATTAAACTCACACCGACTCAACCAGTAGGGGGTGAATCGCCAGGGCTCGAACCACGGACATTCTTCCTCGGAAGCCAATGTTCTACCCCAGGGTTACCGCGCCCACCGCGATGATCGCAAAGCTAGTTCTGTGTAACCACAGACTGAAAAGGCTTTGTGTAACAAATACATGTAGTCTGAACAGACATACTAGACGCCTTACGATATGGAATCCATGACGAAAATGAAGACAACAGTCAGGGAATTTGCATTGGCGTCCAATCATAGAGCTAGTTTAGTCTAGCAGAGGCAATCGATGATCGATCAGACAACCACATGTCTAAGAAGCGTTATCATTATGTTATCCAATATAGCAGTGTGGATCACAAGACTTGTTCCGTGTATCCAGAGATTGAAGTCCTGTAGTAATTTAACAGACTGTCAGATCACACCAGAGGGTTTGCGATATCAGAACCTATGGTGGAACTGAAAACGATGGGAAAGGAATCTACACTAGCGACATCGAGTCCAATCATTTATAAGTACGCTACCTTAGACTTACTGAGCCATTAAGCGACCACATTTTAAGTCAACCGTTACAACCGTATAGACGACAAGCTAGGCCTACATCCTGAAATTGTGTCTATTATACTGGGTAACAGTCAGATCACACTACAGGCTTTGAGGTTTCACAGTACGATGAGTTGAGTTGAGTTGGTTTTAACGTCCAACATCAGCACTATATAGGCTATATTGTGGACGGGCCCCAAGACGGACGTCTGACAATTGTATGTGCTGCCACACACGAGACAGGGCGGGGATACCATGGTCAGATTATACTGACACCGACCCAACCAGTAGGGAACGCAACAGCTAGGATTCGAACTCGGGACCTTTTGCGTCGGAAGTTGATGTTCTACCCCTGGACCACCGCGCCCCCCATTATACTGGGTAACTGTCAGATCACACTACAGGCTTTGAGAGTTACCCTACGATAACTGATGACGAAATTGCACCCTTTTGGTCGCTCAATGGTTCCATAAATCTGGGATAAAGCTACGTGATTGGACCTAGACGTCCACCGCAGATTCCCTTGTAAGTTGTAAACCGATCGACTTCGTTTCCCTGTAGGGCCGGTTGTTTCAAGGTCTGTTTCTGTCACTGCGATACACAGACAGAATTAGGTTCAACTCGAGTGTCTTCCCCTGACACTCTAGATCTATAATTCTGGATTAGACCTGGATCTTGTACCGCGACAACTTGTCTGACCAGTCCGGCAGTGGCGGATCTACTAACAGATCAAGGTGTGTAGATCTAGGCTTGTTGATAATTACCAGGAGAGCGGTATATATTGCTAACCGCCCCCCTCCCTCTCTCTCTCTCTCTCTCTCTCTCTCTCTCTCTCTCTCTCTCTCTCTCTCTCTCTCTCTCTCTCTCTCTCTCTCTCTCTCTCTTTCTCTCTCTTTCTCTCTTTCTCTCTCTCTCTCTCTCTCTCTCTCTCTCTCTCTCTCTCTTTCTCTCTCTCTCTCTCTCTCTCTCTCTCTCTCTCTCTCTCTCTCTCCTCTCTCTCTCTCTCTCCCCTCTCTCTCTCTCTCTCTCTCTCTCTCTCTCTCTCTCTCCCTCCTCCCCCGCCTACTGCTGTCGTAAACTCAGCTGTAGAATGTCGAATATATACAGATAAAACTTTAAGAATGTTTCTCTAAATACTTTGTACTTTAGAAATGAGATAGGGAGATGAGGTTTTAGTGGCACATCGCGCTTGTCTTCTTTTCAGGAGATACCCGATTTGATTCCATCGTAGGGCAAATCAATTTGAAAACAAATAATGCTTAACTTCGTCACATACTCCAGTTTCCTTCGTTTTCAGTATCACTGCACATATTCAATACGGTATATTTATTATTAGCAGGTTTGATTACTTCCAGGTTTCGATCACAGGCGCTTAGAACATATATTTTTGTAATTTATATAATTGTCTGTATGCATACCCCGCCCCCCCCCCCCCCCCACACATTTTCCCCCTTTTCTTTCAACTGTTATTCGATTCCATTTGTTTTTCTTTTCTTTTTTTCTCAACAGCTTCCTGGGGGTAAGTTCCATTATCACACTGTTTTCGGAAAGAAGGATTGTAGTGGAAGTTCTTTCTTGCTGTCGATTCTTTGTAATTTTCAGTTTGATACTTGGCATGCGTTACAGCTTGCTGTAGCCTACTTCATTGCACTTTACAGTGGCAGTGCCAGTAAGAATTTTAAAGAGAGTTAGACTAGAGGTTTTTGACTTTGAGACGATATTGCAGGGTCTCCCAGTTTGTGGACCAAAAAGCTGTGATTGACTTTGTCATCAAAAGTTTTTGCCAAGTCGAACACAATCACATTTGTTTGGGCTCCGCTGTCAAGATTCTTACGTATTTCAACAGTCACTTATAATAATTGTGTATCGCAAGAATGTTTCGAACTGAAGCCATGTTGGTTTAGGATCAAGGTCTTGTTTTTTCTCCTAATGGTGCAAGATGTTGCTTACTAGTATGTGCTCCATACTTTTACACGGTATGCTTAATGCTAGTCAAAGAAATGGGTCGGTATTTGCAGGCCTTGCATTGCTCATCTTCTCTCTCTCTCTCTCTCTCTCTCTCTCTCTCTCCTCCGCTGCTTACTGCAGCCGTGAAGTCAGCAGTAGAATGTCGAATATATACAGATAAAACTTTTAGAATGTTTCTCTAAATACTTCGTAATTTAGAAATGGGTAGGGAGCTGAGGTTTTAGCGGCACAGCGCGCTTGTCTTCTATTCAGGAGATTGCCGATTTGATTCCACCGTAGGGCAAATCAATTTGAAAAAAAAAAAATGCCTAACTTCGTCACATACTCAGTTTCCTTTTTTTTCAGTATCACTGCACATACTCAATATTATTGAATATTATTAGCAGGTCTGATTACTTCCAGATTTCGATCACAGGCGCTTAGAATATATATATATGTAATTTATATAATTGTTCTTGTATGTATACACATTTTCCCCCTTTTATTCCAACTGTTATTCGATACCATTTTTTTCCTTTTCTTTTTTTTCACAGCTTCCTGGGAGAAGTTCCACTCTCACGCTGTTTTCGGAAAGAAGGATTGTAGTTGAAGTTCTTTCTTGCTGGCGATTCTTTGTAATTGTCTGTTTGAAACTTGACTGCATCTGGCACGCGTCACAACTTGCTGTAGTTCATTACACTTTACAGCGGCAGTGTCGGTAAGAATTTTAAAGAGGAGAGTTAATCGAGTCTAGTGTGTGGACGTAGAGCCTGTGATTGACTTTATCATCAAAAGTTTGTGCAAATTCCAGCACAATCACATCTATTCGGGCTGCGCTGTCAAGATTTTTACTTAACTCATATGTCACTTCTAATAATTGTGTATCGCAAGAATGTTTCGCCCTGAAGCCATGTTGGTTTGGGGTCAAGATCTTGTTTTTTTCTCCCAATGGTGCATGATGTTGCTTACTGATATGTGCTCCATACTTTTACACGGTATGCTTAATGCTAGTCAAAGAAATGGGTCGGTATTTGCTGGCCTTGTAGTGCTCATCTTTCTTGTAAGCAGGGATCACATTTGCTTTAAAAAATTTCCGATCTTTTGAGACTTCTCTTTTTCTAGGGATTTAGTAAATATAATTATAAGTATGGGTGCAATTTCAGCGACTGTTTTCTTACGGATTTTCGGTGCATTGCCGTCAGGAACTGGTGCTTTGGACGGATCCAACTCGTTAAGCAGTTTTTGCACCCCAGCTGAGTTGAGGATGATGTAAGGCATTTTGTGGTGATATTAGCCTTCGGTGGACTTTCATTTCTTTTTCCCTGTACGCTTTAGCTCGTGGAACTGGGCATTCAAGAATTGTACCATGCCTTTGAAGCTGGTTAAAAAAATGTCATTATTTTTAAGTGGCGGTACATCAATGTCTGATGCCTTTTCAAGTTTTATGTATGATCAATCAGGCTTTATCTCGATTTCTGGGGCATCCCCCTCTTTATCTTCAAATAGGCTGTTTGTGATCATCGTGCTAACTTTTGTATTTGCGTTTCAGATCTTTCACTTTTTACTTAAAATTAGCGTGACAGGCTATGGCAAGGATCCTTGTATTTCCGTGTTGTTCCAGAGGGCTAACACGCAAAATTGTCAGACAGTTGTGTTTGGCATCCGTCCACAATATAGCGAAACTTTGTCCAGAGTGACAAGATGGGCCTACATTAGAGAGTTGACTATCACAGTGAAACTAAAAAAGAGGGGTAATTTATCACAGCAAAAGGTAGACTAGTGATATTTTTTTATTGTCTAGTTATGTCAAAGACATAGGGTAGGACTTGTAAACATGATGTAGCTTACGTCTCGCCGTAACAATATAAGAATTAAAAAGCCTTATGACTAGACGTAAGCTATGTCATGTTTGGGCTAAAAAAAAATGGACCTGAATAAACGTTGAAAGAAAGAAGAGGGAAAAAATTATGTAGCCTAGGGCCCAGATTTATAAAATCGTCGGAAAGTTGTGTCGAAAAGTGCCTTTCCGACAGAAAATTCAATTCCGACGATTTTATGAATCCGGGCCTAGATCTAGATCTATATGTATAAAATAGCCTAATGTGTAGGCTACGTAGGGGGCATAAACTAAAAAAGAATATTGAAGCGGCTGTGAACCAAATCTGGAAGTAAATCTAATCAAACCGGCTAAAAATAATATAGATTTCTCTATTCAATAGCCTATATAGATGTTGAATTCGAGCAGTGAATCTGAAGAAAAAGAAGCCATACAATGAGTAGAAGTTCGTGTATAACTTACCTTGATTAGATTAGATCTAGACTATGTGTTTGGTAGAGATCTCTAGATCTAGATCTAGATTTGTTCTAGAATCTCTAGATCTGGATAGATGTATAAAAAATCTAGATGACAGAAATTCAGATATGGGTGTAGATTTTAGATCTAATCACATAGAAATGAATAATTTATGGAAAAGGGTATAGATCTACATCTATTTGTCAAACTGTGGGCCACTGTGCTGAGCCATCCTCGGAATCTTGTTAGGTAATCCCCCGAAAGGCACAATGAGAATCCACGATCTACACAGTGAACCTTTTAACAAGATATATCACTTGTACAGATAAAATAATTAATAGTCTGTCAGTTTTATTAGGGCAGGGATCTAACACTAGGATTATTAAGCTTTAGATCTAGATCTATTTGATAAAAACGGTTTCTATGATCCAATAGAATCTACTTGAACCGAAAGTCTAGATCGAGTGCAGCAGATCTGGATTGAATTGCAACTTGTGAAGTGTACTGTGAACACAGTTCTACACACCTCGATCCTCGAATCGAAACTTCAACTACACTTGAACACACCTATGACACACGACACTTAGCATCGGGGTCATTGCTGGGGTCAACCAATAGGAGCGTGTCCGAGGACACCATCATAGCCTCCAGTGTGTCTCTCTTTCCTGTGACAAACAGCAAACACTGTGTACTGTGCTACCGGTGCATGCATGTGATGTGCGAAGTCATTGCCTGGGGGTCCCTCTCCATGGAATTAGTCGTAGTTCTTAAGACAGGACACAGGTTGTTGTTAAGTTGTTTTAACATCCAACGTCAGCATATTATAGACCAAATTGTGGACGGACCCCAAGACTGATGTCTGATAATTTTATGTGCTGCCACAGTACCATAATAGTAATATGACATGTGTGTAGTAGCTTTTTACAAATTTTTAATCCGGCGCTAACAGTTGGAGGAGTGTGGAGGAGGGGTGGAGGATGGGAGTATACAGAATGCAGAAATCTTTATTTCTTTATTCACCTTTAGACGGGAAATAGTACTATAATAGTGATAGGACATGTGTAGTAACTTTTCACAAGTTTTCAATCCAACGTAAGCAGCTATGTAATATATGCATCCTGGCCGCTGTGCAGGATCTTTATTGAGACCTTGACAACATTGAACTGGGAGAGGTCTTTGTTCTCTCTAGCCAAAGGTACTCTCTACTTGCCCTCTATAGAACGATTCCTAGGTTCATCTGGAGTGTCATATGCCGAGACAGGCACTCTACTTGTTCTTTTCCCTCTATAGAGCCTGGGAGACAGTTCTCTCCCTCTCTCCGGGTTTAACGTCTCCTAGGTTCCCCACGAGGATCATATATGGAGACGGGCCCTAAGACTTACGTCTGACAATTTTATGTGCTGCCACACACGAGACAGGGCGGAGATACCATGACTCCTATCTCAGCCGGTCAACTATACTGACACCGACTCAACCAGTTACAGGAGAAAAACATCAGACAATTAATCTTCCCATCGTGGGATTAGATCTCCGGACCTCCTAATCTGGAGACCAATGCTCTACCACTTGAGCCAGTTCTCCCCGGACTCTACTTGTCTCTAAACATACACATAAATTGCCATTATGTCTGTCAAATGCAATCACAGTCAGCCCTGCAAAAATATATAATTATTTATTTCCATGGGACTCGACTGTTCTACAAACAGTGACTTGTGTAAAAAAAAGGATGAAAAACTTATGAAAGGACACCCGAGGAAAAAAAAAGATCCCGATAGTAAAAACGACCCTCTAAGCATCAACTTAATATATGCATTATCCATGATAGTCAATTATTTGCTAAAAGGGAGATTACCATCATAGACCATTAGGCAATCCCCAGTATCTGTTCCTGAGGTGTTCTTCAGTCGGAAGTTGGAGAAGTAGAGTTCAACAACCTCTTCTTTGTGGGAGGAGATGATGAGCCACTGGCAGTGCGACCCTCTGGGACAAAAATTGAAGTTACAATTTAAAGTAAATGACTTGGGTAGAGCCTACAATTTTATCTTATCCAACTGTAAAGATAAAAAGAAGAGATTTGTTGCCTCGGAGATAGTTAAAATAAAGCCACAATTTATATTAAACAGGGTCATCTTGTAATATTACAATGATGATGATGGTCATGATGATGATGATGGATGATGATGGATGATGTTGATGATGATGATGATGATGATGATGATGATGATGATGATGATGATGATGATGATGATGATGATGATGATGATGATGATGATGATGATGATGATGATGATGATGATGATGATGATGATGATGATGATGATGATGACGATAGTAAAATAACATTAGAATTGTGACACCAGATGCCTGTACATACTTGTCTGTATTGATAAACCTCTTGTAAGAGTCGAAGAAGTCCTCAGTGGATGGGTTGCTGTAGGCCCACAGCTCTGTCACAGACGACGTGCACTGGCCATTCACTGGCAATAGGGGGCGAGAAAAAGGAACATTGCAGATAGCGAGTTTTTGTGTTTAATAGTTTTTTTTATATTATCAGTCGGGCCTTCTGGTTTGGGAAAAAAATCTCTAGTTAGAATTCTAATTCTATTTTTCTCTAAGTTCGATTCATGTTAATTCTTGTTATTATCCGCGGACCGCCTACGTCGGAAGCCGATGTTCTACCCTAGAGTTACAGATTCGATAACCTGTGGTTCATAACAGCGTCAAGATCTTCTTATCTAAATCCTAAGTCGCATTAGCAACTTTCTATTTTGTTTACCACAATAAGGATAATTATTAATACATAACAAACAGCCGTAAGGGCGCAAAACGTTAAAAACTACAAGCAAGCACATGAACAAAAGCATGTAGACCAAAGCTACACATAGAGCGTTAAGTGCAATCTCATTGTAGTTTACGACTCGTCGTTAAGTCTTCTGTATCGCATATTCTTACGGCGAGTTAAAAGCTGTCGCTAGTGCCGCAAAGTTGTACTTACGGCCCGTAATGTATATCAACTTACCCTAACTAAATTAAGATGTACTTTATTTTACTGTCGTAACGCTAGCCCGTGCAATTTTTAAATTAATACTGTCTTATTGTTATTGTAGTTGTTGTTCTTGTTATTATTTACTTGATAGAAAACAGGTATGTCTATTAATTTTGTATCATCTGATATCACAAAAAGTTATACTTTAATGTTTCGTAAATTAATTAAAAAAGAGTAATATGCTTATTACGGAGAGTTGGAAAAACCCCGGAGTTTATTAAAATAATATAGAAAACTTATTGTAAAAAAAAAATATGGTGATTATGGTGGTGGAGATAATGATGGTGGGCCTATTTTTAGTAGTAATAGTAGCAGTAGTAGTAGTAGTAGTAGACAGACAGACAGACAGACAGACAGACAGACAGACAGACAGACAGACAGACAGACAGACAAGCAGACAGACAGACAGACAGACAGACATACATACAAGCAGACAGGCAGACAGACAGACAGACAAGCAGATAGACAGACAGACAGACAGAGAATATGTCAGGTGCTGGTAAAGTGGGCCTTCATGATCACGCGGGTAAAGAAAAGTTTCAAGGAAAATAATTACCTCAAAGTTAGTTATCGGGCTATTATAACGTAGTTGTTCCCCTTGAATTATATGAAAATAATTGAAAATTTAAATCTTTTTTTAATCAGGTACAAATAGCTGATTTGGGTTTTGAACTAGAGCCCTAAAAACATAGAAAAAAAAAACACTTTTTGTCGACATTTTCCATTTTCAAATAAAAAGAATACTCTCCACTTCTAGGTATGTTAAAGATGTATTTCTTTCTTGGGTCCCGTCGCCGTATATGACTTATCTTAAGACTTGGGAGACGTTCAACTAGGAAGTGTTTCGGTTTCCCCGCACAAAGATAACGTAGGGAGTGAAGAGTTCGAACTGTGACTAGTAGTAGTAGTAGTAGTAGTAGTAGTAGTAGTAGTAGTAGTAGTAGTAGTAGTAGTAGTAGTAGTAGTAGTAGTAGTAGTAGTAGTAAGATAGACAGACAGACAGACAGAGAATATGTCAGGTGCTGGTAAAGTGGGCCTTCATGATCACGCGGGTAAAGAAAAGTTTCAAGGAAAATAATTACCTCAAAGTTAGTTATCGGGCTATTATAACGTAGTTGTTCCCCTTGAATTATATGAAAATAATTGAAAATTTAAATCTTTTTTTAATCAGGTACAAATAGCTGATTTGGGTTTTGAACTAGAGCCCTAAAAACATAGAAAAAAAAAACACTTTTTGTCGACATTTTCCATTTTCAAATAAAAAGAATACTCTCCACTTCTAGGTATGTTAAAGATGTATTTCTTTCTTGGGTCCCGTCGCCGTATATGACTTATCTTAAGACTTGGGAGACGTTCAACTAGGAAGTGTTTCGGTTTCCCCGCACAAAGATAACGTAGGGAGTGAAGAGTTCGAACTGTGACCCTTCGCCATGTAATTTATAGGCAACATAGACTATACATGGCTTGTGTAAACTATTGGCCGTTTTAAGGACATCGCAATATTTAGGGATTACAATCAGTTCATGACAAACAAAATTATATTTCATTGATAGCGTACTTTGAACGTTTTTATTGAAAAGAAAGATAGAGAGAAAGCGAAATACTCTCTCTCTCTCTCTCTCTCTGAGAGAGAGAGAGAGAGAGAGAGAGTGAAACAACGAGCGGGACAGACTGACAGACAAACAGAAATACAGATAGGCATACAGACTGAAAAGAGAGAAAGAGAGAGACCGATAGACAGACAGGCAGACAGAGATAAACTATGTCAGTTATCAGTACTGTACTATCAAGGGATTAAAGAAGAATATTTCAAGGAAAATGATTACTACAAAGTTAGTTATCGGATTATTATAAAGTGGTTGTTCCCCTTGTATACCCAAATGGAAAATTAAATCTATTTAATATCAGGCACAAGTGGCTGATTTAAATCATGAACTAGAGCCCTCAAAACATAGAGGAAAAAAACACTCTTTGTTGGCCTTTTTCACATAAAAAGAATTATCTCCGGTTCTTGGTATGTTAGAGTTGTAATTGTATCTTTTTCGACCTCTGAATGTGCCGTCGATGTTTTTTTAGCACACTTGACTAACTTTTAAAGTCCAAACTCCAACCTGTGCCTAATTCACCCTGAAGGCGTCGCCCTTAAAATACTCAAGGGTTAAAGCATTGACTGTCGTCGCAGTAGGACTCTGGTTCGAGCTTCGCTCTTGAGGCCGCGTTTTTTCCTACTGGTTCGGTCAGTGTTAGTATAAAGTGATCTACCAAGTCCTGGGTATGCGACTCTGGGCCCCGTCGCTGTATAGGACTTTTGTACAGACTTAGGATACGTTAAACTAGGAAGTGTTTCGGTTTCTCCGCACAAAGATTACGTAGGGAGTGAAGGGTTTGAGCTCTGACACTCCGCCATGTAGGCGCTGACAACATAGACTATACATGTGTAAGACATTGCCCGGTTTAATGACATTAAAACAGATGTATTAATAGAGTACTTTGAAATGTGTTATTTAAAAGAAAGAGAGAGTGGGATAGAGAGAGAGAGAAAGAGAGAGAGAGAGGGATATAGAGAGATAGAGAGAAACAAACAGACAAGCAGACAAACAGTGAAATACCGAAAGAGATAAAAGAGAGTGAGAGAGACAGACAGTCTGTGAGAGAGAGCGAAAGATATAACTAGAGACAGAAACAGAGAGCGACAGAGAGAGACAGAGAGATACAGAGAGAGAGACAGATAGAGCCAGAGAGACAGAGAGACAGGGGAAGAGACACCGAGAGAGACAGAGAGAGAGTAACGAGATGTACTGCTCTCTTATACAGGCTTATTGAAAATAATGATAACATAGCAATTTGTGCACGTAGATCTGTACATAGGCCTATTATGTACAAGTCAATACTGTGGTGAAGTTGTCCACTTGGAAAGACGTTAACTTTATTTACACAGAGAGAGAGGGAGGGAGAGAGAGAGAGAGAGAGAGAGAGAGAGAGAGTGAGAGAGAGAGAGCTCAATAGTGACCTCTGTCACTCTGTCCGAAGAAAGCAAAGCTCTCTCCAGGTCTCAAGAAAAGTCATATACGGCGACAAGACCCAGGTTGAAACTTACTCGATCATACTTTACTGGCACCAACAGGACCAGCAGCAAAAAAGCGGCACCCACCAGAGATGGGGCTCGAACTATGGACCTCTTGCGAGGAAAGCCGGTGCTCTAACCAGAGTGCTCACGCGCCCTTCCTTAAAAAGGTCATGAACTAGTGTGGGTCTTGAAAGTACCGGTGTCAGAAATCGATCTCTCTCAATGCTGCTCAAAGTTGCAAATACCATCGAAACTTCAAACACCTGATAGATTTACAGGCTGCCACACAGAGACAGGGCGGGGAGACATGGGGGCCTGTCCCAGCTGGTCACATGATGCGGCACCACCAACCAAAAGGAGACGAAATCGGGTTATGGGTTTCGAACCGATCTTCTCATAATTAGGGGACCAACGCTCAACCACTCGAGTCAGTTTCACACACCCCTTTCAACCGCAACTCCAAATCTCATTTTCAGCATTAATATAACTGATGTTAAAATTACACTTGCAGATTATTCTTTTTGCAAATAAAATATTCTGTTTAACTATTACGCAAAGCATTTTAACCTTTCAATTTTTGAAAAGCAATTATATCATGTTTGCGTTTTGGTTAAGTGACTGCAAACACAAACCTGGGTTACCTCTGACCTGGTTAGCGAGCACTTATTATTTCCAGATCTAGGGCCGTAAGTACAACATTAGGGTAAGCTTACTACTCTTCATTATAAGTATATAAAGATAGGATGGCTTAAAGAAGCTACCGTGACGTTGTTACTTACTCGTACAAACCCACGTCTAATTATTGTTACTCGGAACGTACAATACTTTTTTCCATAATGCTACATTTCTAGATCCATAAAATTCTATGTGCAGTGGATTTTGCTTTTTTTCACGAAATCCTTCTTTATAAAAAAAATGTAATGCAAATGTCACATTTAAAACCTACCTTAAATGGCGAAACATTGAAACTATGTCTACCCTGCCCTTCATTTCAATAGGCCTACACTATCCTTTGAATGAATCCCTTGTAATCTATCGTTGTAAAAAATGCGAAGCAAAAAGAAAACCAATGAAGAACAGCATTCTTTTCTGACATTGATTAACATAATTATCTCACTAATTATTGCTGTTGTTGTTTCTTTTTGTTCTTTCACTTAAGACTAAAATTATGTCTCTGTCTCTCTCTGTCTCTGCCTGCCTGCCTGTCTGTCGTTGTCTGTCTGTCGGTCTCTTCATCTCTCTCGCTCTCTCTATCGCTCGTTCTCTCTTCCCTGTCTCTTACACTCTCTCTTCTCTTTACTCCCCTCTCTCTCTCTCTCTCTCTCTCTCTCTCTCTCTCTCTCTCTCTCTCTCTCTCTCTCTCTCTCTCTCTCTCTCTCTCTCTCTCTCTCTCTCTCTCTCTCTCTCTCTTTTACTCCCAAAACCATTACTTAGTGTTTACGCAACTCACACTTTTTTGTTAATAAATTTGCATTCACTTTTACTGTTCTACCAAAGGCTGTGTTTAGTTTTTTTTTAGGATTGCAATTTCGGAAATGGTATTTCCTAAAGATGAGTGGTGATTACGAAATAGAACGAGAATGGTTGTTGTTATTGTTGTTGTTGTTGCATTTGCTGTTGTTGTTATTGTTCTTGTTGTTATTGGTGTTTTTGATTTCATTACATTAGAAAATTATTTTCAAGCGGTTGTGGTAGTAGTAGTAGTATGCAAGGCACCAAAAAATTTATAAATAGGTATAGTGCAGGTCTAAGAATACAAAACGATACAATCACATAAGCTTTCGGCTTTAAACCTTCATTAGCTTGAGAACAAAAAATTAATGTACTACCACAACACACCCACCCAGTTTCTTCAACAACAAAAAGAAAGCAATAGAAAGAAATATTTAATAGGGAGAAGAGGGAGTTTAAACTTTTAAGGTTCTATTATTAGATGAAAAACAAATAATTCTGGGATCGAGCCGAAAAAATTCACGTTAAAAATTGGAGCGCTTTTCCGTTGGACTAAAACACACAATTAAAAAATATGTATTATCACCCCTTGGTCGTAAGTACAAGGTTGCGGTAGTCTACGACTTGTCGTAAACCTTCTTATTCCGGTATCTTAAGACGAATCGTAAGCTTACCAAAACGTACTTTCGACACCATCTTATTGTGTCTCCTCTAGTAGCTTTTCGTTCTAGGCCCTCTCTATAGGTTTCAATTTAGATATGCGTTTCGGTTGTACACTTCAATAACAGCCTAGCAGTGTTGAGTGCATGTTGCATCTTGTGCTGAACAGAAGAAATGAATTCCCGTAAAAAGTCTTTCTATTAAAAAATACAAAAAAACCCTTTAAATTATTCGGATTCTTGTGATGAAAATAAACACTATCTAGCATTCCTAAACAAAACAAAACCAGAAAATAAGTTGAATAAGTGTTATTAATATTCAGTATTTACTTGTTCGTTGTTCAATTTTTCCTGATCTTGCCCCTTAAACCTAACTGTATTTCTAGTACCAGTTTACAATGTTGTTGTTTAAGGTGTTGACAGATATAAGTATACGGCTTCGATTTCCGTTAAAAAAACTTTCTGCAATAAATGTTTTAATATTTTATTTCATTAAACCGGCAATTTAGCAGTTTTACATGTTTTAAAAACCGGATTTTCTGTAACGCTCAGAATTACATTTGATTTAAAAAAAAGAATTGTAGTATTTTTTTTTCAAAGATATAAAATTGATAAACGTTATAAGTGTCCAAGTCAATGGGTTTCAACGAATAATACTTGTATTTATTGTGTTTTGAATTTTTTTTTCATTGCTATAATGTATTAAAGAAAATTTTAAAAGATAATAGGTTATAAAAGTTTAAAAGTTTACATAGCAAAAGCTATAGATGAAAACATAGATGCCCTCTTTGAATATTTATTGGAATCAAAATTTAAAAAATATAATATCTTTACAAAAAAATATATCGGTAGATACACTTTCTACTTAAACAGCATTGTTGTGTGGGTTTTTTAAACTTGAAACTCTGCTTATGACGTCAATTGAATTATCGCAAGCGAATAATTTTGTTTTAATTCTCTCTTGCATAATCTATTAAGAAAAAAAAAGGCAAAACCTTAATTACAGATGAAACATGTCAATTTTAACTATTGACCAAGTCCATTAACTAACGTGTTTCAAACATTCATTCTATCCGACTTGAAAGCTTTAATTTATACGACCGATGATGCATTTCTTAGTACAGCAGTCCTTTCAAGCGTGTGACAGGCCTTAAAATTGTCAGATGCCAACATTGGGCACCGTCCACAAAATAGTCTATATAGTTCTGTCGTGCATGGTGTGTTGTTGTTGAGTTTAGATGAATGCGAAACATCCAACGTCAGAACTATATAGGCTATATTGTGGACGGTGCCCAATGCTGGCGTCTGACAATTTTAAGGGCTGCGACACGAATGAAGTATGGGAATGCCATGACTCCTGTCCCAGCAAGTCACATTATACTGAAATCGACCCAACCAGTTGGGGAATAAATTGAACGAATATATTTTTGACCGATGATGGGATTAGAACCGCCGCTCTCACGATCTAGGGACCAAAGATATACTACTTAGCCCCGTTTAGTTGTAGATAGAGGTCAAATAGAGATTATTATGTTGACAGTTTTTATAACTATAGTTTTAGGGTCATATGAACAGCGTCGCAGTAGTTTAGCACTGATTGTGAGCCTTTTTGTTTCGCATACCTTAAGACAAATCGCAATCGCTTTTCAGTTTTCACAACATTGAACTTACAACCCTAGATGGTGCTCAGTACACCATTGCGGTGATTAGAAGTAGGCGTGGAAATGGACAAAACATAACTGCACTTTGTTGTGAAATTAAATCAGTCGATTTTGTGTCAGTTTGGAATCGGCTTGCCACTCAAACAGAGCGTGGTTTATACCAATGGACCAAGCACCATGGCCGTCCACCGCAACCAGGATCAAAATTAAGCAAATAGGAGACTTTGTGGGGGGGGGGGGGATACTTTTGTTTCGTTTGAGGAACTAAAGGTAACCTCCCATCTTCCCCATTGCCCCTTTCCGTTGCCCCGCACGAGGAGAAGAATCGCTAACACCCCTACTCATACACATTTTCAACAATGATTGAAAAAGCTCTTTCGTCTTCCTTCCTTGTTCAATGAAGCTGGCTCGTAAACTCTAATAAACAAAACAAAAATAAAAACAAAAGCAAAGAAAAAACGCCACAATATCTATTGAAAGGAAACTATAAACGAACCGCTTTAACCAATAAAGGCATGCACTTAAAACGTGTAAGAAATTCTATAATATTTTATAAGGAAATACTCGTTTGTTTTCACACTTTTGTTGGTTTTTAATTTTTTTGAGATCGGAAATCCCAGAGAAAAATAATAGCACGACGTGATGACTGTGGTGCATTCTTCAGTACTCTTAAGTAGTGTCTCATTTGATAAATTCAATACGGTTTTGAATCCATTGTTCCTGGCGTTTTATCGTCTTTTGTTCAAACGAAAATCTATATCAAACCTTTTAAATCAAATTAAAGTATAAATGAACTAGCGGTATTATCCAAATCTACTTTGTGAAAAGTTTACACAAAATAGCATTGAAAAGTTGACAGTAAAAAAATAACATTAGATTTCGTTTTATAAAAGTACAGACAAAAGACAAAAAAAAAGAAAGAAGTATCAAGAACTCACATAAAAAAACAACTCATATACATAATTTTCTTCCATAATTATTTACGACTTCAAATACATGTCCACTATCGGTTTCAAGAGCCATACCACATTTTGACTGATGGTGAGATTCGCTATTTGTGTGACACCAGGTCTTTGAGTTTACGCCTGAAACCGAATTCAGATTTTAACAGAAAAGTAAAAATGTATGCCAAAAACTATTGAAGGTCAACGTATAACATTAATTGCAAGCAATTTCAATGTCAGATTCAATCATATCACACAGGCCTACCTCTAAATACATTAACATGTCCATTGTATTTATTAGCTGGACTGACTATTACTAAATCTACCGCCTTTTGTGCGACAGCAGGCCTTTGAGTGTCCGCCTGAAGTCTGGGTTCGAGGCGTAGAAGATGAGCGGGTTGATGGTCGGGGTGATGAAGTACAGTCGGTACGCCAGGTTGACCAGGTTGTTGGTGAGAGCGTTGCTGCCGTAGTTCAGGCTCGGGTACACCAGGCTGGGGATGCTCACACAGAAAAACGGCACGTAGCAGACGATGAAGGTCACGGCAAGCAACAGCGCTGTGCGGGTGATATTCGACTCCAACGCGCTTTTGGGCACTTTCTTGGAGACCACGGACGCCTTCTTCTTCAGCGCCACGTTCTCGGGCTGTGATTCGCTGGTTGTGTTTGCAGTGTTTGCAGTGTTTGTAGTGTTTGTAGTGTTTGCAGTGTTTGTAGTGTTTGTAGTGTTTGAAGCTTGGTGGTTTGCATTTGAACCCGTGGCTGCGAAGAGCTCGACAGGCGTGGTGACAACTCTGCCTGTAAACTTTGTGTCGCTTTCAGGGAGCGGTAATATCCTGGTGCAAAATGTGTGCGGAAACTGGAGTGGATTTTGTACAGAACTGCCATCGAGTCTCGGGGATTCGTTGATCGAAAACTCCGAAGTGTTCTGGTCATGTCCGTCGACATAAACGCCTTTCTCTAAAGAGATTTGTTTTGTTACAGTGTCGTCAAAGTTGACCCTGCTATTGGATGGTCTGATTGAATCTTGATGTGTGATGTACTGGTTCGAATCCTTGAGGGAGATCTCGCTCCCAAGGTAAACCCCTCCGGCATTAGGAGAAGAACTGAGTATCTCTGTAGTACCAGAGTTGTCTGATATTTGAACACTCCTCTGATTAAGGTCATCAATGTTATTACCATGCCTGTGACAATTTTCGAACCAATTTGACTTGCTATTTAAATTTGGTTCGATGGCATTATAAGTTTTAACATGCTCGTTTGGTTTATACGTATGTGACTGGTAAACATCGCCGCATCTGGAGAAAGTTGAGCTAGAATCAGGATATATTTTTGCATCAGTAAAACAGTCATCTACTTTTGAATCTGAGTTTTCCCCTACTAATTTATCACCATCAATATATGTCTCAGTTTTTGATGGTCCGCTTTTGTCACCACGACTCTGACTGCTGCTGCTCTGTATACCTGAGCTGATTTCTGGCTTTTCTTTATTTTGAAACGTGTTTGAATCACCTCCCTTTGTTGCGGCAACGTCTCCATGGTTACCGCCATTCTGCGAGTTAGCGCCCGCTGTAGCGGAAGTGACATGCGCGGCAACAGCCATTCGGCTCCGGACAACCAGCCGCCATATTCTGTAATGGAGAAAGTACAATCTCTTTTATAGTTTCAGGTTAAGTGAAAAAAGACAATATTGTTTTCGGCACGATTTTTTGTTTTTTTTACTTTCTTGCCCCAAATATTTTTGCCTATTAAAAAAAAACATTAATTCGTTTAAAATTGCTTCTTCTTGTTGTTTTCCATTAACAACTTTCGTTCCTTTATTTTTTTTTATAAACCCAGCTAACCAAACTTACCGATAGTAGCAGACGACGGTGGTGACGCTAAGCAGCAGAAAGCCGGTTGCCATGGAGATGTTGTACGCGATCGGCCATAGCGTGAGCACCGCGTCATCCGACACGGAGCAGTCATGACCAATCAGAATCCGGCCTGACGCACGTTGCACTACGATGGTCCTGATGCCATAGACACGGACACCTGCGACAAAATTTAAATATATGCAATGAATATGCATGTAAATAAAAAAAACAACAACAACATTGCTATAAATTACTTAGTCTTAGTAGGTAACAGCAAGAAGAGGGAGAGGAAAGAGGAGAACTCAGTTGAGTTGAGTTAGTTAAACGTTCAACGTCAGCACTACATGGGCTGTGGATGGATCCTTAGACTGCCTTCTGACAGTTATATGTATTACCACACACGAAACCCTGAACTCCATCTCAGCCGATCACATTATGCTAACACCGACTAAACCAGTGGATACGAAATCGGATAAATAAATGTTTGACCAATCGCGGGCTTCGAACCGCGGACCTTCTGATATACCAGTTGAGCCAATTCTCCCTCCGAAGAGGAGGAGATGACGACAAAAAAGAAGAAAAATAAGACCACCACCACCACCAACAACAACAATAACATCAACAACAACAGCAACAACAGGAATAACAACAAAAGCAACAACAGGAATAACAACAACAGCAACAACAGGAACAACAACAACATAAAATTAAACGAAAAAAAACACGTCAGGACGGGTCCCAAAACGAACGTCTTACAATTTACGTGCTTCGATACAGAAACAGAGAGGGGATATCAGATATTCTGTCTCAGACTGTCACATAATAAAGTATACTGTCCGGGACGAAATCCAACAAAAACTAAAAACTATTCATGGTTTTACTGTCCGAGACGAGATCCGACAAAAACTAAAAACTATTCATGGTTTTCGACTTGGGATCTCCCTAGCCCCACGAAATTCTGCAATTGCACATTGCAACTTTTGTTTGCTAAATTGCAGCTTTTTGCAACTTTTCACTATTTTTTTTAGTAAACTTTAGCAGCTTTTATGTAAAATACGATAATTTACTGTGTATACTTCACATATAATTTTGTCTAGCCACAGACCCCCCCCCCCCCCCAAAAAAAAAAAAAAAAAAAAAAAAAATCAAATCAAAGAAATGTGAGCGATAGGTGAACTGATAATTGAACGGTGTGCTTTGCAAACAAAAACAAAAACAAAAACAAAACAAAATAGCCTTTATAATGCTGACGTTGGACGTTAAGCAACAAACAAACACACAAACTGTCTGTTTGCTTGTTAAAAAGGACAAAGAAAAAAATTGCTTGTCGAAATTAACGTGGATTTTTTAAAAATGTTCCCCATTGCTCAAAGACAAAGCTGGTATAATGTAGGGCCTATGCTTTTGTAACTTTTTAAATGGATTATTAGCCAAAGGTTACGATCTGTAATGTGGAAAAAAAAAACACAACCAAAAAAAAAAAAAAAACAGCCGCCTTTGCCTTTTCTTTATTTGACGTGATACCTCATCTTTTGAAAAAAAATCATTTAAAGTTTAAAATAGCATCCAGGACTTCAGCAAACTAGTATATATGATTAATTCACAAACTCCGTAGACATGTATTGTCTCTTACACACAAAATTAATACACACACACAAATTCTGAAGAATAGCAAAAGAGAAAAAAAACAACAGAAAACTGCATCAATGTTTGATTAAGGGTGGAAACACAGTGGAGGTCGCATAAAAAAACACACCCGCCTTTGCCTTTTCTTTATTTGACGTCATACCTGATCTTTTGAAAAAAATATTCTAAGTTTAAAATAATATCCAGGACTTCAGCAAACTAGTATACATGATTAATTCACAAACTCCGTAGACATTTATTGTCTCTTACACACAAAATTAATACACACACACAAATTCTGAAAAATAGCAAAGACAAACAAAAACAACAGAAACTGCATCAATGTTTGATTAAGACTGGGAAATTGTTATCAATCCCAAAATAGTTATAGATTTAGTGTCTAAGTACAACATTGTGGTAAGTTTACGACTTGGGCTAAGTAATGCGAATAAGAAGGTTGGCAACTGGTCGTAAGCTACCGCGACGTTGTACGTACGCCCCCTAGCCAATGCGAGATAGTGCTAACCAGTGCTAGGTGAGGCATCAGGTAATTGTTGGTGCGCAAGCCATATTGCTCTTCCCAGTATCCACCCGTAGATATTACAGGCTTTGTGATCCACAAGATGTTAAAGAATGAGATAACCGGTCCCCTTAGGCGTGGGTTTTTCTCTCGGCCATTGGCTCCCTAAATCTAAGACAGTGATAGTGTTGAACGCCGGTGTAGATTCATTTACCTATCGTCTTCGTTTTCGCTACAGGCTCCGTTGCCGCACATTCTCTATTGGGTGTGGTGATAACCTATGACAAAATTAATTAAGATTCTCAATAGAGAGGAAAGATATGGGACAGGTTAGAGATATGGTTTGGTGGAGCTAAAGGGATCGACCTAGTTGTTAAATGCGAGGCCAGAGAGAGAGAGAGAGAGAGAGAGAGAGAGAGAGAGAGAGAGAGAGAGAAAGAGA
>RQTK01000349.1:250504-278831 GCA_003991915.1 Elysia chlorotica | reverse complement strand
TTTATATCCCATTTACTGACCCAACAGCGAGAAGGTGAATGACCAGACCAAGATGGCGGCGAGCACAGCCAGCCTGTTCCTGGGCGACGTTCCGTGTGAGGCGGAGGCCCGGGCAGCTCTCAGGCGGTACAGAGCCAGCGTGAACAGGGTCGACACGATCACAGTGGTGGACAGCAGGTTCAAATACCTGGGGTAACACAGTAGACTTAAACCCAAGCGTCATTAAAAATGTATCGTCGCCGAGAAAGCGAAGGTCCGCTTTATTTTGAAGTATCCTACGTTTTCAGAGAGATTTATACGGGGCTCCGGGTTGATTTATGAACTGCTGAGAGCGCCGCATTATCAAGTTGCAACTTTTTGTTTTATATTTTCACAATAAATTGTTTAGTATCATTCTTCTGGTTTTGTATACGTTCAAGCGATTCATTGTGTAGCAATGTACAAAGAACTGATTTCCCATAAGTACATTATAAATGCATGAATAAAAGAAACGTCGCTACGCTACTACAGCAATCAATATGAAGTGTTTCATTATAGCCCATTAAAATAATTGAAAAAAAAATTGAAAGTCCTCTACGTCTCTGAAAGCAGCCCATTAGAAAATAGATTTTGCAAAAAGTTAATCCTCTTTGTTAAAACACCTTGATAGGTTTAGCAAGCAAAATAAACGCTGAAACAAAATATGGGGAATTTTTGTCTAGCTAGCATTTATTTGAAATTTAGACGTCCTATTTGCAAGTCAATTTTTTATGGTCATGGCCTAACCTACCATTACATTCTACTACATGTAGTCTGTTTTGTGTCCTTAGCGTTTTGTCTTTTTCGCAAAATAATAGCGACGCCTACACGTTGTAGCCGTGTGATTAAAAAACTTATTTTATGCGCCTTGTTATGTGAATAGACAAAGTAAAATCGATTTTATCGCATCAATATTGAATTCCTTTTGTCTCGGTTGTGTCGTAAAACATTGGAGCGCAGGTTATGAAATCTTCAAGTTAATTTTTAGACTATGCACAAAATCTACGAGTTTATTTCTACCAATCCACGCAATCCACGAGATTGTTTGAGCCTATGCAGACCAAAGATTTCGTTAGGGTGACAGAAATAAGATGACAATATATCCCCCCCCCCCTTCCTTTACATGCCGATTTTACACAGCGTGACAGATGGGTACATTTACAGATGGTGAAAATCTAAAAAGAAGATGTCATTACATTTTGCCCCCCCCCCCCCTTTTTTTTGTTACCTGCTGATTTCACGCAGCCTGATAGACGGATAAATGTACGGGTGGTACAGGTAAAAACAAGACATTAAACTCACCAAAAATAATAACATGTTTGCTCTACCTAGTTGTTATTTTGTACACATTAAAAATTCCATTAATTTTGCTCTACGTACCTTTTATATTTACGACCATTAAAATACAAACAACTTAATATTCATCAAAGATTACATTTTGCTTATTACATTAACATAATGTGTTATTATTTACTCCACCTACCTCATTTTTAGATACATTAAAAAAAGACTGTAATTGTCTCCCGTACCCGATGGCTTCACGCAGGGTGACAGACGGGTAGGTGGTACTGGTATAAAGGAAGAAGACATTGAACCTACCAAAAATTAGATAAGTATAGTATTTCCTTTACCTGCCTGTTGATTTTACTCTCATTAAATCCTCAAAGTTTACATTTTGTCTCCTTACCTGCCAGCTTTACAGAGCCTGCCTGACGGGTAAACGTACGGGTTGTACATATCAAAGATCACGATCGCTCAACTAATATAATAATTATAGTGTTTCCTTTACCTACCTGTTGATTTCACTCTCATTAACTCATCAAAGTTTACATTTTCTCTCCTTACCTGCCAGCTTTACAGAGCCTGCCTGACGGGTAAATGTACGGGTTGTACATATCAAAGATCTCGCCGGGCAGACACAGAGCACATGCCAGGACCCCGCTACCGCACAGCAGGATGAACAGGTCGTTCAGCAGGTTCCGGCGCATGCGCACCAGGAAGATGTACACGGACAGGGAATTCCCGATGGTGCCCAGCACCGACAGCAGAGCGCACAGGACGACGATGGGCATCAGGCGGAGAAAACTGGCCCGGGCCAGCTGCTCCAACACTGACCGCTCGCTCAGGGTGTCGCCTGATGTCCAGTTTGCTGGACTTGGTGACGTCAGTGTGGGGTCAGCAGTTACCGCCATCCTAGTGATGAGAGATTTTCTTTAATCGTGTTTGTGTCGTATGGATGAAGATCTATCGTTAACGTGTGTTTGTTTTTACCGTAAATGGTTTAAAGACATCAACATAACTAGAGGGCAACGCGCCTGCTCAAGAGGCAGGGCGTCAGGCTTCTATTCCGGAGGTTCTTAGTTCGATCCCACAATGGGACAAATTCATCCGTCGGATTTAGGTGCCTTCTGGTTGAGTTGGTCTAGTCTGGACATAATTTGACCGGCTGAGACATGTCTGGAGGTGTTTCGACCGTACGGAGACACTTCGAATACATTATGTTATTGTCAGACGTTAGTCTTGGGACCCATCCCTTTATAGTATGGTCCTTGACATATATTTTAGTAGACGTTTTAGTTGTATAAAGTGTTTCTCTCCAAAATAAAACGATCTATCTAGATCGTGTCAATTTAAAGGTAAGCAACGAGACGTTCAAAAAAGGACCTCTCTTTCTTCAGAAAGACAATCACATAACAAACGTTCAGACCAACAGCTCATAATAGCACATAACCATGTCAGACATTAGATTTAGGACCCTTGCAAGGTATAGCTTTGTTGCTGAGGTTGGACTTAAAAAACAAACTACATCCCTCAAGATATAGGCTGCTTATATATACGTCCGGATACAAGTAACATGCTTTGTCTCTATAGTGAGACAGCGCGTAAAATTGTCAGACTTAAGTCTCCAGACGCGTCAGCGAATTAATTTTTTTATTGCTTACGACGGACGACAAGGCAACCAAACACACTTTCATTCTTTTTGTATGTAAACAAAAGACAAACAGAGAGAAGGAGAGAGACAGAGAGAGAGAGAGAGAGAGAGAGAGAGGAAGAGAGGGAGAGAGATAGAGACAGAGAGACAGAAATGGATATATGATAGAGAGAAAGAGACAGAGAGACAGGCATAGACAGATAGAGAAAATCCATGAACTTCCCATTACATAACGTTTACTACTGTCGAGAGAAAGAGACAGAGAGACAGGCATAGACAGATAGAGAAAATCCATGAACTTCCCATTACATAACGTTTACTACTGTCGATTCTGACGCTGCTTGTGATTATTGTTTGTTTTATGGTTAGCGCGTAAACAAGGGTAACTACGGGATATAGATATTGGTAAACATAGAAAAGGGTGAAGGGGAATAACAGGAGAAATTCAGTACAAGTAATATGAAAGATTAAAGCATAGCGAAAGAGGTATAATAATGTGAAAACAGACATTGGAGAAAAAGAACATGGCGAAGGGGGATAAAGAAAATAGGAAGGTATTTGTAAGTATGAAAAAGCAGAAAATGGAGACTAAAAAAGTTTTGCGAAGAAAAGTCTAGATAGCACGAAAAAAAGAGAAAGAAAAGAGTGGAAATGGTACTAAAGGAATGAACAAATTTTGTTAAAAATGCAGAAGTGAAGGGAATATCACGTCGAGATGAAGTCTTTTAGAGATTGCACAGTTATAACACAATTGGTTCAAGTTAAGACCTGGATTGTAGGGTCGTAAGTGCAACGTCGTATTCTATTAGCGACTCGTCGCGAGCGTGTTTTATTAGCGACTAATCCAAATGGGTCCTAAGAAGGAGAATATTTGAGATGACAGACTTTCAGTAAGGTAGTCGATGGGGACTGCTCATCACAAAACAGTGTCAAAAAAGGAATAATTTATTTAGGTAACAAAGTCTGCTTTGTGGGTTTAACCTTTTCAAATCCCATGATTTTAAACCTTTTCCTTGTGCCCACAAATTTTGGGGAATTTCAGAAAATTTGAAACGGTAAAAGCTGTAATATCCATTAATTTGAAATGGAAGGTGTGCAGATCAGTACATAAAGGTACTAGCACAAGAGCGTACCAACCCGCACAACCTGTGTGCGGAGTGATGGCAAAGGTTAAAACCGCCGCTTTACCATTCCAAGATAACATTGCTTAAAATTGGGGAATGTTTGGGGCCGGGGGTAGTGGGGTAGGGATTCAACTGATTGAGTGAGCTTATTTCTTAACGTTGAACGTCAGCACCCTGACACTTTCACGTGCTGCTATACGGAGACAGTGCGGGGATACCAAGAAGTATCTCATTAAAAATAATGCATATTCCGCGAGTTGTGGAAGTAGCTAGAGGACTTAAATTACTAAAGGGTTGAAGGTAAATCATAAAACAAAAGGGTTGAATAGATCTCATACGGCTGGCTCTAGACATGAAGCGTGAAAAAAATTATTTAGATCTATAACAAGAGAACGCAATGTTGGATCATTTCTAAAATCTCATATCAAAGTGGAATAACTGTTAGGGAAAAGTCATTTCTAATTGACGTTCCGTCAATACCAGTTTCTAGTATTTTCTCAAATTCATATCGAATGGTGATTTCGCTCAAGGGACAATTTAATTTCTTTTTAATTATAATTCTATAGCAGCAAGTTTTTGATAGCCTATTGCATGCGAAGGCATACAAACTATGGATGCTATTGAGCTATCCAAGCTCATGTGGTGTTTTAAAGACATAATATTATTGTTTAATAGAAGTTCCATTCAAAATTTAAACTGTAAAATCTAGATCAAATAATCTAGACTGTTATGATTGACAGTTCTTTTCACATTATTGTAGTTGAAAATGTAGATCGTTATACTTTACACTCGTTTTCCTTCGTTTTCTCAACAACAAGAAGAAGAACAACAACAGCGACAACAACAACAACAACATAATAATGATAATAATAAATTATTATTATTATTATTATTATTATCATCATTTTTATTATTATTATTATTATTATCATTATTATGTTGTTGTTGTTGTTGTCGCTGTTGTTGTTCTTCTTCTTGTTGTTGAGAAAACGAAGGAGACAGTGAGAGAGAGAGAGAGAGAGAGAGAGAGAGAGAGAGAGAGAGAGAGAGAGAGAGATAATGGTACAGAACAGCAGTCCAACAACCATAGAGGCTTTAACAGACGGAGCTATATGCTATGGGCCAAACAATAATGCTAGTAATTGAGGGAGTGAGGTGAAAATAGATTATAAGGGGCAATCACAAACCTAGATAATGCTTGAGGCCGACAGATAAGACAAGTAGACAAAGACTGATGACATGGACGGGGATGGAACCTTCTACTCGTCACCTATTCGCCTTGCCAAATCGAAGACCACTCTGCCATCGGCTTTCACAAAAATAAAAGCTTTTGCCTTGACTGGGAAACCGTACTTCGCTAAGTAAGACTTGTCCAAGTTTTATAACAGAACGTAAACAATTTAGTTTCTCTATAGGATCCGCAAGGATTCAAGTTAGCGAGAAGAAATAATTTGATAATGATACAGAGAGAGAGCGAGAGAGAGAGAGAGAGAGAGATGGAGAAGATACAGAAAAGAGACACGGAGATGCAGAGAGCAACCACTGTGACAATTATATTTAATTGCTACGCATCCAAATCAGAGTAACAAGACGATAGCTGCGAAGATCGCGCCCCCAATAAAGGTCGGTTTACCTCTAATCTAAAGGTTAACACTAGCTTCTTTTGACACCTCAAGCGGCTTAAATTGGCGATGGGTAATCATACTATAATAGCGACGGCAAATTGAATCAGAGCAAAACACGCTACCATTTGAAACACTGATTGGGTATATCTTACCCGCCCCCTCCCGTGCATTTCTGTTATCAACTTTTCATATTCAGCCCGTCAACCCCACCCTCTCTCTACACCAGTACAGTGTTATACTTCCTTACTCCTACTCTTCGTAGGCTAATATTGATGATGTAGTTTTTATGTTTGTTCAATGTCAAACCAGCGGTCTAGAAGCTTCTAGAATTTGGAAATTTAGATCAACTGCAAAGGAGAATATCTGTTGCTATCCAGTATTATACACGATCATAATCATCTACTACAGTGGTATGGAAAGTTCTAGAAAAGTAGACGAGTTTATTGTATATGATTGCATTGATGGAGGAAAAGAGAATCTACATCTTGTCACCGATATGCTGTTTGTACTAGGAGCCTACCCAGGATTGCTGTCTGCCTGGATGTCTGTTTCTCTCTGAGAGGGGTGGGGTTGACGGGCTGAATATGAAAAGTTGATAACAGAAATGCACGGGAGGGGGGCGGGGAAGGTATGACAAATCAGTATTTCGAATGGTAGCGTGTTTTGCTCTGATTCAATTTGCCGTCGCTATTATAGTATGATTACCCATCGCCAATTTAAGCCGCTTGAGGTGTCAAAAGAAGCTAGTGTTAACCTTTAGATTAGAGGTAAACCGACCTTTATTGGGGGCGCGATCTTCGCAGCTATCGTCTTGTTACTCTGATTTGGATGCGTAGCAATTAAATATAATTGTCACAGTGGTTGCTCTCTGCATCTCCGTGTCTCTTTTCTGTATCTTCTCCATCTCTCTCTCTCTCTCTCTCTCGCTCTCTCTCTGTATCATTATCAAATTATTTCTTCTCGCTAACTTGAATCCTTGCGGATCCTATAGAGAAACTAAATTGTTTACGTTCTGTTATAAAACTTGGACAAGTCTTACTTAGCGAAGTACGGTTTCCCAGTCAAGGCAAAAGCTTTTATTTTTGTGAAAGCCGATGGCAGAGTGGTCTTCGATTTGGCAAGGCGAATAGGTGACGAGTAGAAGGTTCCATCCCCGTCCATGTCATCAGTCTTTGTCTACTTGTCTTATCTGTCGGCCTCAAGCATTATCTAGGTTTGTGATTGCCCCTTATAATCTATTTTCACCTCACTCCCTCAATTACTAGCATTATTGTTTGGCCCATAGCATATAGCTCCGTCTGTTAAAGCCTCTATGGTTGTTGGACTGCTGTTCTGTACCATTATCTCTCTCTCTCTCTCTCTCTCTCTCTCTCTCTCTCTCTCTCTCTTTCTCTCTCAGAGACTCGGTAGCGCAGTAGGTAGCGCGTCAGTCTCATTCTCAACATCTCTCTCTATCTCTCCCCTCTCTCTCTCTCTCTCTCTCTCTCTCTCTCTCTCTATGTAATAATCATTGTTTCCGTCTTTCTCTATATTTCAATGTTTTTCCATGTATGTGTCTCTGTCTCTCTATCTGTTGGTCGGTCTCTGTATCTGTCTCTGTCTCCGTCTCTCTTACTCTTTGTCTGTCTGTCTGCCTGTCTTTGTCCTTTTATTTCTATGTCTCTCTGTCTATTTCTACCAGCCTCTCCTTTTTTCTCGCTCTCTTTATCCTCCCCTTCCCTCCCTCTCTCTCCTTCTATCTATCTCTCCCGCCTAATATCGAGGGAGTGTTGTATCAACAAAGTGTAATTTAGGGTCAAACAAAGTACTACACCTACATTGTATGAACAAATCGGTGGTTATGCCCATGCCGTTTATTTCAAACGCCCAACTTTCATTGCGAAACAGTGTGATTGCCAAAATGTCAACGAAAGCAGACAAATTTACCTCATTGTTTGGCATACCTGTGTCAGCTTGAAGATGAAACTTAATTGGAGCGAGATAGAAAGAGAAAGAGAGGGAGAGAGAGAGAGAGAGGTCCGAATAAGGCTCTTTACGAACTCTATTAAATGTTTTCAAATTATGAGATAATGTTTATTAATTATGATGGGCGTGGTTCAAGCACACCGGTACTGCTGGTTCGAAAGTGCGCGATCTACTATTGGACCACCGCGCTCCCCTGCCTTTCTCATGGCTACTGATTTTTTGTTTGTTTTGCATGACTGCTTATTGCCGTTTTCATGATCTCTCTCTCTGTCTCTCTGTCTCTCTGTCTCTCTGTCTCTTCTTGTACTTCTCTCTCTCTTTCTCTCGCTATCTCTCTCTTTCGCTCTATCTCTATCTACATATATATATATATATATCTTTCTTTCTCTGTGTCTCTGTCTGGGGCGAACGGACTGAAGTGGCATGGCGTTGGTCTCCAGATCGAAAGGTCCGCGATTGGAATCCCACGATCGGCAGATTTATTTTTCTGATTGCGTTCCCTGAATCTGGTTGGGTCGGTGTCAGTATAGGCTATATTGTGGACGGGTCCCAAGACTAACGCCTGACAAGTGTACGTGCTGCCACCAAGATACAGGCATAGCATGCCACATTAAACAGACACCGACCCAACCAGTAGGGGCAAAATCGTCAGGGCTCGAATCACGGACCTCCTGCCAACATTTTTGTCTAAGTCGGTCACATTAAATTGACATCGACCCAACCAAAAGGAGACGAGTCGTAGTGGCCAGAGCAGGACTGGATCCACGAACCTCCCTCGTCGAAAGCCGTTGGTCTACTTCATCGAATATTAGCCCAATGCTCTACCCCTTAAACCCGATTAATAAAGAATCGAACACTAGCGATTAAAATCTACAGCTCGTGCTAAAGTATTTCCTCTATGTTGTAACATCAGGTAATATAACATTAAAGAAATAGGCTACGGTCGATACTTGGGTCACAGATTTTATCCGTGACATGTTTAGTGCTCTCATTAACATAGGAGACATTGGTACCGCGTTTACAGAAAAACGTCCTGCAGTGGCCCTATTACTAATGTTAGTTTGCTATTGTATGCTGTCATAAAACCGACTAATTTACAATGCCCTCAGTTAATAAAATCAACAGAGTGACACACAAGCAACTCAAAGATCAAGTCTTGATAAAGTTGTGTAGCCAAGGCTTGCCAGATTGTAAATTGGGTCAATTTGCGGTAGGTTTGTGTGTACGTGGGGTGGGTGGGTTGTAATTGAGTTAGTTTAACGCCCGGCATCAGCACAATACAGGCTATGATTATTGTGGACGGCATCTAAGACTGACGTTTGACAATTTTATGGAAATGGGCTTTGAAAATAGTAATAGGGGAGGTTTTGGTAGTAGAGACCCTAGCTGCTTTGCTTTTTCAAGTAAAACATCCACTCCTATCAGCTCTTATCACCGCTGTCTCGGAGCACCGATATAGAGACGGAGTAGTGTGGGCCTCTACTGCAAGTATGTGACGACGGTCCACGCCCGCCTCCCTGGGGAACGCAGCCTCGCGGCTGTCAGTAGCCAACCCAGCAATGGGGTCACATGCTACGGGGAAGGGATCCCTCAGACAGTCTACGGCACGCATGACCCACCGGTGTGTGGACACGCTCTGGTGCCTAGACAATCCCGGGGAGCTATCCCTAATAAAATAGCAGTCTGCTGGCGGAGGTGGCGGAAGAACCTGCGGGTCAACGGCAACGAAGGCAGGGGACGAACGGCCTCGTGTTAGGCTGAGGGCGCACCCAAGTGGTTACACAGAATGGGTAAAGTGGCCATAACCGTGGAAAGGACAGAGACCCTACCGCGTAAAATCTCATAGTTAGTCATGGAGCGTCAAGAGAGAAAAAAGAAAAGAAGTATGCTGGTGAAGTTGGGCCCCCTGCGATGAAGTACCAAGCTGTAAATAGAAACAGGGAAGAGGTGCACAATGGACCACCTAAAGATACCACCTATGACGCTGCTGCCTTAAAGCCGAACGGAGAGGTAACGGCTGATGCAAGTAGCTTTAGGACCAGAAATGCACCTTTGAGAATAGGCACATGGAATGTCCGAACACTTTTCCAAGCGGGAAAATTGGACAATCTTCTTCAAGAAATGAAATGTATGAAGCTGGATATATTAGGTATATCTGAGACTCGGTGGACAGAAGAAGGGAAAATAGACAAAGGTGACTACACAATGATCTATTCGGGCGGGGAAGAACATTCACATGGTGTAGGAATCGTAATGTCAAACAGAATAGCCAAGTGCATGACAGGGTACTGGCCTGTAAATAAGCGAGAGAATTATAATATGTAAACTAAAAGCGACGCCATTAAAATAGCAATCATACAAGTGTATGCCCCTACAACTGATTATTCAGATGACGACGTGGAATATTTCTATGAATGTATAAATGAGACACTGAAACAAGTCAAGTCGACAGATATTGGCATAATGTTAGGGGAATTTAATGCAAAAGTAGATACAACAGCTAAGTCTTCATGCCTTGGAAAATATGGACTAGGCAAGACAAAAGAAAGAGGTGAAATGCTCATTAACTTTTGTGAACAGCGTAATATGAGTATAGTAAACACACTATTCAAGCACTCCAGAAATTGTACACTTGGAAAAGCCCAGGGGATGTAGGAGAACCAAATTGACTACATATTGCTAAGCTCGAGGTTCAAAAACTGCGCCATCAACTGTAAAACTTACCCAGGTGCTGACATCGGTTCGGACCACAACCCGGTGATTATGCAAATGCTTGTAAAGTTGAAAATCCCTCATACTAAACAACCTAGAACTCCAAAATACTGCACAAAACTTCTAAGACAACCAGAAAACGCAGAACGGTATGCTGTTTCAGTGCAAAACAGGTATGAGTGTCTCTATTAGTTCATGAATAAAAATGCTATATTGTGGACGGGCCCTAAGACTAACGTCTGACAAGTTTATGTGCTGCCACACAGATACAGTGCGGGGATACCATGACTCTGTCTCAGCCTGGTCACATTATAAAACTGACACCGACCCAACCAATAGGAGACCAAGTCGCCAGAGTGGGGCTCGAACAATGGATCTCCTGCCAAAATTTTTGTCTAAGTCGGCCACATTAAATTGACACCGACCCAACCAATAGGAGACGAGTCGGAGTGGTAAAAGCGAAGCTCGAACCGCGAACCTCCTGTGTCGAAAGCCAATGGTCTACCGAATGGCTACCGCGCCCCCCGATGTACGTTGACTCCTATCTCAGCCGACTATGTAAATATATGTACTGACACCGACCCAGCCACTAGGAAACGAAATTCCACAAAACTAATAGTGTCCACAATTTTGTGAGCGAACCTAGTTCTTTCCGAATATGTAACCCAATACTCTACCCATTAAACCCGACTTATAATGAATTGGTCACTAAATATTTCCTCTATGTTGTAACATCAGATCATCTAACATTAAATAAATAGGCTACGGTCCATACTTGGGTCAAAGATTTTATCCGTGACATGTTTAGTGCTCTCATAAACACATAAGGCATTGGTACCGCGTTTACAGAAACACCTCCAGCAGTGGGCCTATTGTTAATGTTAGTTTGCTATTGTATGCTGTCATAAAACCGACTACTTTACAATGCCCTCAGTTAATAATATCAACAGAGTGACACACAAGCAACTCAAAGACCAAGTCTTGATAAAGTTGTGTAGTCAAGGCTTGCCAGTTTGTAAATTGGATAATTTTTTTGTAGGTTTGTGTGTACGTGGGGTGGGTGGCTAGCGGTTGTAATTGAGCTGGTTTTACGCCAGCACTATATGGGACCCAAGACTGACGTTTGACAATTTTATGTGCTGCCACACAGAAGACAGGGCGGAGATAGCATGACTCATGTCTCAATTGGTCACATTAAACTGACACCGACCCAATAAGTAGCAAATGCAATCGTGAGGGTTCAAACCACGGACCTTTTGCGTCGGAAGCCAATGTTCTAACGCAGGACCACCGGGGGGAAATCGGATATCGTTTCTTCTTTTGTAAAATTTTATTTTATTTTCCTTTCTTCTAATATGCCTAACGCGTTGTTTTCTTGTTGAAGCTTGCAAACCGCATTAATAAGTTAACTATTTTTGTTGTTATAATTTTAAAGACCCTAAAACGTTAATAATAGATTGATGTTTAATTTTGTAACCAGGGGAATTAAACCTTTATTCTTTAAAATTCCCTAGAATTATCAATGTAACTTCCCTTGGTTTTCCATAAAGTAAGTTACAAGTTGCCAGATTTTTCAAAATCATAGCTAGTTATGCAGAAGATGCAGATTCACAGAACCATTGGAAATTTGAAAACGTCAAGTCTTTATTTAAGCTTAGATCTAGATCTAGATCTAGATAAAGATCAAGACGAGACCTCATACAGATCTAGATTTAGATTTTATGGTTTACTTCAGAATTTTAGTCTCTAGACATCTAGGTCTAGATTTAGATCTATAATCCAGAAAAAGGACTTTAAAAATCTAGATCTAGATCTAGAGCTTAGATTCTAGATCTAGATCTAGATTCTTGATCTTGATTAGATCTAAATCTAGAATCTAGAACTGGATCTAGATCTAGGTCTAATGACTCATCAAAAATGTATAACGTTGTATTAAGATTAGCACTCGCCTTCTCTTCATAATAAGCTAGATCTAGATCTACATCTAGAGATCTAGAAAGATCTAGATAAATTGAGAGGATGAGAAGTCTAGTGGCTTATGACAAGTTGAAAGCTAGATCTAACTGCGATATCATACAAATAGAATCCTCTATTCAGGTTGCTAAACATTCCTTGGAAAAATGACACAGTCAACTAGGTTATCTAGATCTACCAGTTTAAATAACATTTCTAATATCAGTGTTAAGGACAACCAGAATTACAAACTGGACTGCCATGACAATATTGGAAATTGCCATGAGCAATCTTCAGTTCCTTCAAAAGAGGTAGATTCTAGGTCTGCATATCTGTACATACTTTAACACATTTATAGAACAGTATCCATCCTTCAAAGTCTCACATAAAAAAAAAAATTATATCTCTTTAAGATAAATTTTTACTAGATTGAAGCACTGCCTTGATGTTGCAAGATGATTAAATTACCTTATCATAGTAGATTTTATGTAAAAATACAAAGTTTTTATTATTCACTCCTTTGATAAATAAAGCAATATAATTATATCATAACCAGCATTATTGGACATCTATGATGAGGTTGATGTGAAGTGAATTTTGTGACTTTTCCCTGTATGAATTGACTTTCCTGTACACTCCAAAAACTTCTTGTACTTTTTTTATGTCTTACCAATGAGTTTCTTTTTGCTGATTCTGTGCCTCTGTTTTATCTTTACATCTATATAGTAAATCATGACCTTAGTCATTACGCAAATATATGATAGTTTTTTTTTATTAACATGCTGTTGGACGTTAAACCAACCCAACAACAACAACAACAACCCAACATCTGTCTTTCAGTTCACTTGTTGAATGAGTAATCAATGCAATACAGGCACAGTTTCTTTATTATAAATACATCAACTTAGTTCAGATCTGTCTTATCTGGGTATATTTTTTGAATCTACGAGGAGCAATGTGAGACAACCAAAATGAATTATGCAGAAGTCCCTGATAAAAGTTTTAAGCTAGGGCCCTCTAAGCTTAGAAAAATGACTATCTTGATCTTCTCCTTTTTTTTAAAGAAAGAACAATGGTCTCTGGTTATTAAATTATTAATCTAGTTCAGTTGTAGTTTCTTTTCAAGCCCTTAAAAATTGCATTTGAATGTTTCCTAACACAATATAAATAACTCAAAGTGTCAAAATTGAGACTTGTGCCTGAATCACCTTGGTTGCCACACGTTTTGAGATCTAAAAGGACTCTCTCATCCACAGGGCTCTGCTGTTATCGGCAAAGCAGAGATGCTGCAGATGCGTCGCTGGATGGTGAAAATGGTTGAGGAACTCAAGATAAAACGGAGGGTCGTGCTCGAAGCGGAAATGAGAGCTGAAGCCCTAGCCGAGCAGCTGCACACAACGCAGATACACAAAGTAAGGCATGCTGGTATTATTGTGAAAATGATGAGTATTATTAATATTATTATTATTATTATTAATATTATTTTTATTTTTTATTATTATTATCTTAACAGTTATCGTTATATTTATTACAGTTGGCATCCTTCTATCTCAGGGGACGATCATTAATTTGCACCCTTGGAAACTTGGGATCTCATCGGTCTTGATAAGAGCACTGCTAGGTGTTGCTCAAACACCCACCCATCCCTGCCATTGGTTTATGGCTCTCCTGTCTAAGGATGCCTTATAGAGGAGGAAAGGCTAAGGTTTAAACCTGCATAAATATGCAGCCAAATTGATGCCAAACATATTGCTTTCGGATCCTGAGGGGAGTCCTGATTACTGGGCATCCTAAGTTTTAGTGGAACATAGGGCTGCAGCAACTCCCCTCCAACCAAACTTGGTTTTGGCTGGTCCTCTTCATCTAGTTCTATGTGGTACCGGCGGCTTTTATCTCAGCATCAGTTTTTTCCTGAGGATTCCACTCCAGGGCTTGCCTTGTGCTGTTGGATACTGGCTGTCAAGGGCAGCCTAATATCTCTACATACTTTACGCAGGCTGTGCCGTGAATAGGCCACGTCTGTCTCACCTTCAGTGGTGAAGAGTAACAACACTGAAGTTAACGACTGATAGGGTTGCTTTTGACGATGGGAGGGATGATTGTACTCTTTCTGATACAAAAGAGGCAGGTAGAAGAGATAAAAGAATGATGAAATGAAAGAAAGAAGAGTGGCAATCAAGCAAACCAAAGTTGCTGTATACATAATTATATAATATGTTATATTTTTGTTGCCCTTCTCTGTCAATCACAATGATAATTTGCAATTTTGGGGCATATCTTTTCCACTTGCAGGGCAACCAAGGTGAATCATGCGCAAGTCAGAATTATTTCTTTTTGCGTAATTTATTGATTGTAAACAAACATCAAAATATTTCTCTTTAAATGCTAAAAATAGTATCAACTATCATTTCTAGAACCAGAGATAATCATTTTCATAAGTACATAAAAATAAAAAAAGAACAGGTCTCTCAGGTTAGAAGGTCTTAAGCTCCAAACTTATATTGGCAACTTGTGCCTAAAAATTGCCAAACTTGTCAAATTTCAATATCTGTCTATTTTGTCTAGGACAGCGAGCTGGAGGAAGCCAAACAGAGAGAGGAGAAGTTGGAACACTCGTTAGCCAGGCTGAGACAGCAGTGTGAGGATCGGCTGAAGGCATGTGAAGTTGAAAAGGTAATTTTTGTATCGTTCAACCTTTTCAAGATGCAATATCTAAAATATTTTTTTTCCCATATGAAAGCACTATTTCAATGTGAATGGTTGTAAAATAGTGGTTTGTTTGAACAATGGGTTTTTGAACTATTTTATGATTTGAGAACATCGCCCTTTGTCTATAGTGCTTGAGATGAAGAGCTAAGGGAGCAGGGGAGATGTAAGAAAATAAGTTGTGCCTCTGCTCAGTTCTGGGTGAAGGGGAGATGAAAACAATTTGTAGTTTGTGATCACACATCAGACAAGAGCTCTCTCTCTCTCTCTCTCTCTCTCTCTCTCTCTCTCTCTATCTATCTATCTCATCTTCTCTGTGATATGACCAATCAGCTTAAGGCTAAAAAGGTCTTTTTTCTCTGGCCTGAATAATCAGAATTATGGTGTATCGGGCAATAGACTAAAACTGTAACTTGTTTATTGATCGCGGTATAGATGTACATGAACTCACATAGATCTCCAGTGTGCGATCCCAATAAACTTCCAATTTCTTTTTTCTTTCTAAAACAAACTCATGCACTGCCGTAAAGCAAACCATAAAAAATAAAACTTTTTCGTATACTCTAAATGCATATGGAGTAGCTGTTTATGTTTTACTCGAACACCACACAAGGCACTACAGACTTCGCAGCAGCATTCCAATATTCACGGTAACACTTTTGGATGACCATATACGCACTACTTGAGTTTACGTTGATACGATGTCCTGAAAAATTATAATTTATATATCAAAATGTCAACTTTGACAAGTAGGGCGTAAAATATCATGGGTAGTCATCTAGGGTTCAAATCTCCAGTCCTTAAGTTTTATCCTGCCTGAATGAAACGGTATAGATTTAACTTGATAAGAAGCCTTCAAACAAATTATCATTTATCTAAGTTTAGTTATCTTGTGTTATTTATATGACTTAAATTATATTCTTCTTAGGAAAGCAGCTGTCTTCTAGCTTTAGGTCTCCAAGGAAGATTATATAGGGAGAAAGTCCCAGGACTGACGTCTGACTGTTTTTGTGCGGCTGCACCACACAATAGAGTGGGAGGTACCATCACTCCTTGGTCACATTATACTGATACCAACCCAGTCTCAGTTGGTCACATTATACTGACACCAACCCAGTCTCAGTTGGTCACATTATACTGACACCAACCCAGTCTCAGTTGGTCACATTACACTGACACCAACCCAACCACTATGAGGTGATTCCGAAGAACAGATTTACTTATCGTGGGTTTCACCCTGCTGACTTCCCAAATGGGAGGTCAATGCTCTTCCACTTTTGCTAATTCCCAATATATAATGTATGTATTAATTGTTGTCCTCTTTGTATTATTTTTACACAGATTCAACAGCAGGTGTACAAAGAGAGCAACATTCATGTACAAGAGAAAAGCCGGAATGAGATCAGACAGCTGAAGGTAAAACTAACAACTCATCCCTAATGTAAGCACATGTGTAAAGATTGGGGAAAGGGGAAGGGGGGAAGAGTCAAACGCTTTACTTTCTATCGTTTGATTAACAATTAGATTTGGGTTTTGTTGTTTTATGAAATTTTGGAAGTTTAAAACTCTTTTATTAATTTTTTTTCATTATTTATCACCTTTACAGACTCAGGAACTGACAAAAAACAACCTGGCAGTCCATATGTTTCATCAAGGAAGAGGAGTGAGAGAGAGTGAGGGACAAAGAGAGATGGAGAGAGAGAGAGAGGGAGGGAGAGAGAGAGGGAGAGAGAGAGAGAGAGAGAGAGAGAGATTGAGAGAGAGAGAGAGAGAGAAGGAGCGAGGGAGGGAGGAAGAGAGACCGAGAGAGACTAACACAGCCTAATTGGAAAATCGTTTTGACTGTCTGTTGCCAGACTCAGCTGAGACAGAAAGAAAAGCAGACGTGTGAACTGGAGGCCCAGCTACAGACTGAGAAGACGGCGTCTGCCAAGCTGCTAAGTCAGTGGCGTGAGGCCGAGGGTAAACTGGCAGAGCTTGGACAGCTGTACCAGGCCTGTGAGGGTTCGATCACCAGACTGGAAGAGAGCGGTAGGTGACTGAGGCTACCCAAAATAATAGGCAAAATCACCAAATTGACTGCAGTGAACACATTTTTTTGCATGACAAGAATAATGGTGATCTAAGTGTTTTATATTTGTATCATATTTAGGGCACAATAATACTCTAGTAGTATTCTAAGTATTTTTTTCTCAGTCTACAGCGTAGTACACTATAAAAATTAACTGTCCTAAATCTGCTTTATTTTTTAATGATATAGATCACTGTTGTTCTTAATGCAAAGGTTTGTTTATTTTGATGATGCTGCCTGTTATTTTTGGAGGCCTAGTAGGCGACACTTTGCTAGACGCTATTCTGTGAAAACCTGTCTGAGTATTATTTCATGTGCTATAAATGTTGTGCAGTTCGGACATTATTTATAAAATATTTTTGTAGGTGCTCCTCTTTTGGCTAATTTGGATAGTATAATTATGCACTATTTTTGTGGGTTCATCGTTTATGGGACAGTTTGGATATTATTTAGAAGGTAATTTTGTGGGTGCTCCTGCATCCGATCGTTTATGTAGTATTTTTAAAGCTATTTCTGTGGGTGCTCCTGCGTTCCACAGTTTGTTTATTATGTTATGCGCTATTTTTATGAGTGTGAATGACATCCCTTCCCCACTTCCCTCCAATTTTTTTTTGCAGTTGGTAAAGACATCAGTATTCATTATAATAAAACAACAAAAACCTAGCTACTAACATAGTTTGAGACGGATGAAAAACAATTTTTGAATTTTGTAAGCTTGAAAAATTGAAAAACAAGTGGATTTTAGTTTTTCATTTCCGGCATCCCTCTTTTATCACGTTAAAAATTTAATGAAGACACTCAACTGTCAAAGATTAAACATCAGGAACAATGCCTAAATACAACACAAACAAAAAACCAACAAATGCTTGAAAGCTTTATGGCACATGGACATTGTTTATTGGAATTAAAATTGTTGGAAAGATGTGCGCTCTACATTGTTATTCTCTTCCGTTCCAACTACTAATATGATATAATTATGTATCTGTCACATATTTTCCATCAATATTTAGACCATCAATATTTTTTCATATTTAAAAGTCAAACATTAGTTCTGCTTTTGATCAAATAAGGTCCTTACATTATCAATAAATTTTGCTTATAAAATTATTTTATGGTAGAAAAATAGATCAGCTAGTTTTTCTGTCTGTTTTTGTTTTATATACATTATTAGGAAAACAGTTTTAGACAAAAAAGATATAAAGACTATCTGTGTGCCACTGCAAAGTCTTGCTCTATGACTTCAACCTCCATGAATGACATGAAAATACACATCAGGCTATCCTACACTACATTAACTTTATTATGCATCATGAAAGTAAAGTTTAACAAAAAAAAACACCATTTCCTCAGTTGCACTCAAATACATTGTAAGATTGATTTGAAAGATAGACTTTTTACACGATAAAAATACTATACATGCACACATTAGAGACAAAAATAAAAAAGCACACTACTATCAGTGTAAGCCCTGCTGTATCATTGTTCGATTAATGATATCAATAGATCAATCATTTTTGAAGATTGTCTACATCATTTCGCTTTTCATTATTATTAACAATTTTAAAATTGTGCGTCTTCATTGATCCCTGCTTGTTATCAATATATAATCAAAATGTATACCTGTACAGACAGTTTGTTCACTAAAGTCAATGAAAATAAACGTTTGGCGCAGAAAGGGCTTGAAGGAGTTTGATTGTAGGGGTATAGTAGAAAAGGAAAGCAACGGGCCAAGAGGAAGTAGAAAGAATTAAAATTAGGATGAATGAGGAAGAGAGAGAGAGAGAGAGAGAGAGAGAGAAATAGAACAAGGAATAACAAATAGGTAGACAAACAGGCTCCCTCCCCTCCAGCATCTAGTCCTGCACTGCTATCTCCCCCACCTCCTCCGTAGCGGGACTCATGCGCCGCTCCCTGTCCTGGCTGCCGCGGTGAGCCCTGGAAGTGGCGCGAGAGGTAGTCCTGGAAGATGCCGGCCCGTTCTTGCCTGCCATGATGTCTGGGAGGGCCCTTAGCTGGGGGGTAGCCAGGGCCACTCGTCGGTACCGTGTCCTTAGCTGGTGGGCGCGTTAGAAAGCATAATATTAGAGGTAATTAGTGGGCCAATATCAAAAACGAAAATCAACCAATTCAACTATGATTTTCCTACCTCCTCGTTTTTCCGGATAGTTGACAATGCCATTCCGAAAGCGTAGTTTTACCTTACAGAGTAACCACTAAGAAGAAAAATCAAGACCTTTTTCTTAATCCAACCTCCTTATTTCCACCACCCCTCCTGTAAAAAAAAAGAACATATCAAATAAACAAAATAAAGAAAACAAACGGCCAAGACAACCACAATGTCTGTGTGTCTCACCTCTTGATTCTCCCTAACCAGGTTGTCTCTCTCCAGTGCCAGTTTGTTCCTCGCCTTGTGCGAGTCGTCTAGGCTTGCCTCCACCTTCTGTGATCTGGATCGCAGTAGACCCTGACACGGGAAAACATTATAATTAGGACTATACAGACTTTGTTCTTGTTCTTTCTAGGATCTCGATTGCAGTAGACCCTGACACATTTTTAAAAAAATCAAGACCTTTATTTTTAGTTTTCGCCTGCCTCCCTTCCCCCCACCCCTCAAAAAATAGCAATAGCAAAATAACATAGAAAACAAACAGCCAAGACAACCACCATGTCTGTGTCTCACCTCTTGATTCTCCCTGACCAGGTTGTCTCTCTCCAGCGCCAGTTTGTTCCTTGCCTTGTGCGAGTCGTCCAGGCTGGCCTCCACCTTCTGTGATCTCGACCGCAGTAGACCCTGACACGGGAAAACATTATAATTAGGACTATACGACTTTGTTCTCGTTCTTTCTAGGATCTCGACTGCAGTAGATCCTGACACACCAAGAAAATTTTTTAGACATAAGTGTTAGTTACCATCAACATTGGTATAATATATTTTTTTACGGTGACTGGTTGAGACAGGAGTCTTAGTGTCTCCCCGCTGTCTCTGTGTGGCAGCACATAAATTTGTCAGAAGTTAGTCTTGGTATCCGTACACAATATAACTTTGCTGCTATCTTTAAACGAAACCAACTCGAGTGACTCACAGTCTGCCTTGAGCACCATGTTGGTATAGCATTTATAGTGTTGGAGTTCGGGCTAAGCAACAAATCCAAACCTACTCAACCCCAGACTTAATAGTTTTACACTCCGCTTGTATTGAACTCTGATAAGTTGTTTTTTAGCTTGTATTGATCCTCATCCTTGACGGCAAACATTTCCTTTTTTTTAATTTCCTAATACATATGTTGATCTCCGGATGTATTGATCAATGATAGTCCCAGTTTCTCCCATTAAGTCGTGTATTCTAATCTGGGACCAAGTCCCCCAGCCGTACCTTCTCCTCATTAAGCCTGCGTGTATTCTAATCTGGGACTAAGTCCCCCAGCCGTACCTTCTCCTCATTAAGCCTGCGTGTATTCTAATCTGGGACTAAGTCCCCCAGCCGTACCTTCTCCTCATTAAGCCTGCGTGTATTCTAATCTGGGACTAAGTCCCCCAGCCGTACCTTCTCCTCATTAAGCCTGCGTGTCTGTGTGCGCAGCAGGGTGACCTCGTCCTGCAGGATGCGCAGGCTGTGCACCATCTCCTTGTCCGGGTCGCGCAGGTGAAGGATCTCCTTCTCCTTCTGGGCCAGCGCCACCTGTAGGCGGGCCCTCTCGGCGCGGAGCCGCGTCAGCTCGGCAGACTGGCTGCGGGTGTCGGCGTCTAGCTCGGCCAGCTGGTGGGGATTGGTGGTGGGGTGACAGGGGAACAATCAGGAAAAAGACTAAACACATATCAAAGTCTAAAAGATCCATTTTTTCCATCTTACATGAAAGACCTTTTACATATCCATCAGCCTAAAAGAACCCAGCGATCAAAAATTGAATCACTTTTATGCAAACCCAAAGTCCACCTAAAAAACTATGGTGAGCGATCTTTTAAATGTGCAGGTCCTGACATTTGGAATAGTCTGCCACAGTCTGTTTTAGCGTCCGACAGTTTGCAATCTTTTAAAAGTAGAGTTAAAACTTTCTTTTTTACATCTTTCAGTGACTCCTTGTAGTTAATATGATTATGGTATATTCTGTGCAACATTTTTACTCCACCATTTATTTACAAGTCCTTTGTCTTTTTAATCTGAGTATTTACACATACTACCTCCTTTATTTTACAAATTATTTAATCATAAGTTTATTTTAACCTAAAACTGAGAAATGTATGCTGGTGCTTGTAATGTGTCATATGCTTTCTCCATGATCATTTATTTGATTGTAGTAGCTTTGTGATGCAACTTAATGTTTTTGTATCATAAAGCTTTTATTATATGAGAACTTTATTATGATTCTGTGTATTCTGTAAATTACACCATAGTTTTAGCAAAATATATTTTATTGATTGCTTGATTTAAACAAATGTAAAGCGCTTTGAGCAACAATATGGGAAAGCTGCTATATAAATGCACTTTATTATTATAATTATAAACAGAGGGGAAATATGGGTGGTATAGGGAGGAAGATTTCCCATCGTGCAGTAAGGAGGTGGTGTATAGTTATGAGGGTGGACAATCGAAAACAATCTAATCTGTGAATGAGAAGGGTCTGGCTCGGTTAGCTGGTGGTGATTGGTGGTGGGGTGAGAGGGGAACAATCAGGAAAAAGACTAGACAGAGGGGAAATATCAAGCGTGGTTTAGGGAGGAAAATGTCCTATTGTGCAGTTAAGATGTGCTATAATAGTTATAAAGGGGGGGGGGGGGCAATTAGAAACAATATGTGAATGACAATATGTGAATGGTAAGCTCGTAAAATTTGGAGTGAGCAAGAGGGGAACTATTAAGAACAATCAGGGAATGGGAGGAGAACAATCAAGCACAATCAGGCATTGATAGGGGAACAGTCAGACTTGATGCATGCAGCGAGAGGGGAACTGCAGGATCTCCTTGTCCTGTTGTGCCAGCACATCTGCAGGTGGACCCTCTCGGCGCTGAGCTTGCCGCGTCAGCTCGGTAGAACAGTCAAAGAACAATCAAGTATAAATGAAGGGGAAACCATGAACAATTAATCTGGCAATGAGATTAGGGAAGAGAAAACTAGCGGGCTCCAGACAGGGAGCAAGAGAAACGGTGTGCTGTTAGTCTTAGGAACCGTTCATAATACACCAAGAAACCAACTCAGGCTGCTGACGACAGAATAACATGTCACCATCTTATCTCTTACCCTTCTCTAAGGAGCAAGGTATCTAAGAAGAGTGTTGATTGAGGTGTCCAAGTTTGAAAAACATGTGCACTACACCAACTTACCAATTTTTTTCTGCCTTCTTAGGCTGTCCGCGTTGAGACCCTTGACTATTTCTATCCCTGTAGGACTTAGGTAGCCCTGTTTCCGAAACGTTGGCATCATTCGAAAGAACCCCAGGTTCAAATATATTTAACTATTTGTGTATCATTAGGCTCCTGCATTGAGTGCCGTGCCGAGAGCTAGGGGCAAAAATTATATGTTGGGGTTGTGTGTTTTGTAAGTGGTCTATGCGTGAACCTCAAGGCAAAAAATTGCAACTTTTTAAATGAATGAGTATCTTATCTTTGCCGAGCTAGCCTGTGGCTAATAATTAAGACGACCCTGGTTCGAACACCAAGTACCAACGTACCTGCCTCTGCATCCTGAGGCTGTGTGCCTTTAGCTCTATGTATGCCCTGTCCAGACTGCTCTTGGACCTTGGTGATCAGTCTGTGCCAGTTTCAACCCCTACTACTTTGGTTGGTATTTAGTATAATGTGTTGGACGTTAGTCATGGGATCCGTTCACAATACACCAAGAAACTCACGCTGCTGACGTCAGAACATGTCACCAAATTCTTATCTCTTACCCTTCTCTTTGGGGCAAGGTTACTCAGTAGGCCTCTAATTGAGGAGTCCTAGTTTAAAACAAATGTGCACTACACCAACGTACCTGTTTGTTTTTTGTTGTTTTTTTGCCTTTTTAGGCTGTCCGCCTTGAGACCCTTGTTAGTTTTGAGCTTGTGACTATTTGTATCCCTGAAGAAGTTAGATATCCCAGTTGCGGAAGCGTTGGCATCATTCTAAAGAACCCCAGGTTCAAATACATTTAACTATTTGTGTATCATTAGGCTCCTGCATTGAGTGCCATGCGCAGAGCTAGGGGCAAAAATTATATGTGCGCTCTTTAACTCTTTGTAGCTACTAGAACCACGCATGCAGTGACTGTCTCATCTCTACGGAGCTATGGGTCCCAGGTTGAAATGCATGTACCGGTACATCAACACGCCATTAGTACGTCCTGAGATTGTCCGCCGTGAGCTCCATGAAGTCTTTGGGAAATTGACCATCTTGTCTCTCACATTATTTTCTCTGTGGAGCTTTAAAAGCTCAGTGGGTTAAACACGCGCTTATTAATAAGAAGTCTCGTGTTCGAATACGTACCTGTTTCTCCTTTCTGAGGTTGTCTGCCTTGAGCTCCATGTAGGCCCTGTCCAGACGGTCGTAGTCGGCCTGTTGCTCGCGGACCTTGGCGATCAGACTGTCCCGGTCAGTGTCTGCCTCCTTGAGGTCTCGCGCCAGCTGCCAGTTCTCGGCGCTCAGCTCCTGGTCACGGGTTACAGGTCACAACACAGGCAAGATGTAAGGCAACATATTTTGTTTTTTTTTGTTTGATGTAGGAAAATGATCTACTGATAAGATAGAATACAAACTAGCCTAAAACTTATTTTTCGGATCCTAGAGTGCTGATAGTCGATGCTTGAAACCAACATAAACTAGAGACATGATGTCTGTGATTTTGCACTTTTATTTGTCTCAGGTCTCATATGTTGTTCGGTTTGAAATTAATACCAGGTATTTGAACCCTTTGTCATACGTTATTATACGTTATAACCGCTTTAATATAGGCTCGCCAGTACAGCGTTGTGGTAGACTTACGGATCGTATCTAAATAATTATAAGACTAAGAATGTTTACTTTCGACGAAATAATTATAAGTCTAAATCGGACGTTGTACTTACAACTTTATAAATCTAAAGAGAGAGAGAGAGAGAGTGAGAGAGAGAGAGAGAGAGAGAGAGAGAGAGAGAGAGAGAGAGAGAGAGAGAGAGAGAGAGAGAGAGAGAGAGAGAGAGAGAGAGAGAGAGAGAGAGAGAGAGAGAGAGAGAGAGAGAGAGAGAGAGAGAGAGAGAGAGAGAGAGGGGAGAAAGATATCACATACCTCTGTCTCGCGCTGCTGCCTCTCCTTATCCCCCTCCACATCGCCGTGCTCTCTCTGGGCCTGCCTGAGTTTCTCCTCCAGGATGTCAGCCTTCGTCTTCAGCTGGTCCAGCCCGTCCTTGATCTGAAGCAACATCGACCTGGTCGGATAATAAATGCCGGTACCAGCATAAAGACTAAACAAATCATCTCAGGAGGTTCTACTATGGTTTCTACATACAGACAATCTTCAAATTAACATGAGCTTGAGAAACAGGATTAGGACCAGCAAAGTTTGAGTAACAGGAGGACGACGAATAAAAGAACGGGTAAAATTAGGTGTATGTGTACGATAAGAGTAGTAGTACGAGTAGCTATAGGACGAAGAGGGCGGCGACAACGACAATAAGATTTTTTTTACAGAAATTATACATGTTGCACTCTGTTGTCTAAATACAGACATAGTAAGCCTAGCATCTAAAATAGTCTGCGTTATCCGTGTATTTACGCGTAGTAACTAGTATTACTGGGAAAAACCAAAAAGACGTCTAGATACAGGCGGGCTAAGCCAGAGGTTCGAATTTGCTTCATCTGTGTAAATACATGTAGTATCACAGAGAAGCAAAGAAAAGTAGGGGGGAAAAAAAGGGGGGGGGGGAGGGAACGGGGGCAAACACAATAGCATTTTGATCTTTAAATATAGTCATAGGAAGTCAGGGGTTACAAATCCAACGAATTTGTCTCTGTACTTAGTTCTACGTGTGGTTTCCCCTTGGGAAAGGGTCACTCACTCAATCACTCACTGTCTCACTTACTCACTCACTCACTCGCTCACTCACTCTCTCACTTACCTGTCGTGCTCATCCCTGGGGGTGTAACCCTGGCGAGTCGTCCTGGGAGGAAAGTCCACACTCGTCCGGCAGGACTGGGCCTCCTCGTGCACCTGGCCTGTGGGGAGTGGAGAGAAGAGGGTGGGGGTGTGAAGGTTGTGGGTCACTTCACTTTATTTCACTTATTCCTTTTTCTAAATGACCGTTGTGGCAACAAGGATGATCAGGCAACCACTTTTCTCCATCCTTTTGTTTTCATCTTTTTCGAAGGGCTTCACCCAACTTTAAATCTGTCCATTCTGTTCTGTTGTCTTTCCATCTATTTTCCTGTCTGCCTTTCCTTCTCCATGCTTGTACCACCCCTGTAGGATCATCTTTGCAATTCCTGTTGACCTTTGTTATGTGCCCATACCATCTCACGTTGCGTTCTCTCACAGTGGTGAGGAGATCTTCATAGAGCATGCCTGATACTTTTCCCCACTTCATCCTTTTTAACATGACCTCTGTAGGAGATGGTCAAAAGTCTTCGAAAGCATCCCATTAATGTAGCCTGTACCTTTCTTTTCAAATCTGGCTCTGGCATTAAAACTGAACGGTTGTGTGGTTGGAGGTGTTTGAACCAAATACGCTCTTGAATACCACCCTGTCTAACCGATCTTATAATTTGATGTAAAAAAATGTTTCTTTAAAAATGTGTCCACTTTAAAATTTAATCCGATGACAAAGCCTGTACTAAAGAACGTTTGGCATAAAACTGAAATTTAGGGAGGCAGAGTGCGGCGAGATGGCTCAATGGTAAATGGTCGGGTCAGGATCAGTATACTATGACTGGCTGAAACACAAGTCGTGGTAATCCCATACTGTCTCTCTGTGGCAGTTCGTAAAATTGTCTGAAGTTAGTCTTGGGGGCTTATCCCAATTTTGTTGTCTTTGGTGGCACACTAAGTCGACCCCCTCCTCCCAAATCTATTGAAATCGTCAGAGAGGAGTCTCAGGCACGGGTAGTCCACACTATAGTCTTATAACAGCGCTCACTCTGGACGTTAAGTAACACTCAAATCTACTGAACCCGAGGAAGTTACTGAAACCTCTGCTTGTTTCTTATTTTTCTGTCACTACCAATTAAAATCACCCCACCTCCCCTTTTCCTCCCCCCCCCCCACCCCCCCTCTCTCCCCCCCCCGAGACACCCACCTAGTCTGATGAGTAGGATGTTGGCGAGGCGCTGGCGTCTGACTTTTTCTCTCTGTATGTGAAGGTCACTACCAATTAAAAATCACCCCCCCCCCCTCCCTACCCCCAGACACGCACCTAGCCTGATGAGTAGGATGTTGGCGAGGCGCTGCGCGTCTGAGGGCCTGATCACCTGGCCCAGGTCCGTGACGCGAGGCTTGTTGTAGAGCAGCGGGTCCAGGTGGTTGTGGATGGCGTCTCGCAGCTGGTTGCTCATCTGTGTTTGGAGGCAGGGAAGGAAGAGGGGGAGGAAGGGGTGTGGGTGGGTGAGGGATGTGTTCAATGGAATCGAATTTTATTCTATAAAAAAGGTCTAAGAGCTTTATTTTTTCAAGTCTTTTTTGGAACATCATAACTATTTTAGCACAGTCGATAGTGATCTGGACTGACAAGCAGGGGGTCTGAGGTCCAACCCAACTAGAATAGGTCAAATTGGTTGCTTAACGTCCAACGTCAACACTATCAAGAATGTATTGTGAATGGATCCCAAAACTAGTTTGACAAATTACGTGCTGCCCCAGAGAATGAGTGCGGAGATAGAAAGAGTGAGTGATGGAGATAGAGACGAGGTATTTCACTCTGGGAGTAACGTCTGCTGAGTAGCCCGGAGGATCATGTACGGCGAGAATCTCCTTATGCTCATCATTTGTTATAAAAGCCTTGTGATCCACATGACAATAATGACATGGCTTTTTCTGAGCACTCATTATTTTGCTCCGTAAGTTTTGGCTAGAGCCATTATTGTAATCATTAAACATCGGTACAGATTCCTTTGATTCCTTGGCCTATCGTCTTCGTTTTTCTGTGGGCCCGTAATCTCAAGGCCTCTGATAGTCGTCGTGCATGCATATCTGTGGAGAGGAGGAGAGTGAACTAGCTAAGGTCTCCCATTCGGGATGCCGCCGATTCAAAACCCACGAGTGGTCAACTACATATTTGACCGATTTCAATTGTTACGGGTTGGATTAGTATCAGTTTAATGGGACAGGCTCTGACAAATATTCAGATCTCCCCGAACTGGCTCTGTGGGGCATCACGTAATAATGCTAGACGTTAAACGACCAACCCGAACCCAAACTCTCTGTGTATGACCATAAGCTGGTCACAAATATCACCTCTTGTAGACGTGTATGTATGACCATAAGCCGGTCACAAGTAGTACTTCAGACACCCACCTAGCCTGATGAGCAGGATGTTGGCGAGGCGCTGCGCGTCTGACGGCCTGATCACCTGGCCCAGGTCCGTGACGCGAGGCTTGTTGTAGAGCAGCGGGTCCAGGTGGTTGTGGATGGCGTCTCGCAGCTGGTTGCTCACCTGTGATGACGGGAGGGTGGGAGGGAAGGAGGAGAGAGGGAGGGGGTGGGGGGTGAGGGATGTGTTCAATGGAATCGAATTTTATTCTATAAAAAAGGTTCAAGAGCTTTACTTTTTTCAAGTCTTTTTTGGAACATCGTAACTATTTTAGCACAGTCGCTAGTGATCTGGACTGACAAGCAGGGGGTCTGAGGTCCAACCCAACTAGAATGGGTTAAATTGGTTGCTTAAGGTCCAAAGTCAACACTATCAAGAATGTATTGTGAATGGATCCCAAAACTAGTTTGACAAATTACGTGCTGCCCCAGAGAATGTAGTACTTCTTGTAGACGTGTGTGTATGACTATAAGCTGGTCACAAGTAGTACTTCTTGTAGACGTGTGTGTATGACTATAAGCTGGTCACAAGTAGTACTTCTTGTGTATTTTTATTACTATAAGCTTGTCACAATTATTACTTCTTGTAGACTTTTGTGTATGACTATAAGCTGGTCACAAGTAGTACTTCTTGTAGACGTGTGTGTATGACTATAAGCTGGTCACAAGTAGTACTTCTTGTAGACGTGTGTGTTATTATAAGCTGGTCACAAGTAGTACTTCTTGTAGACGTGTGTGTATGACTATAAGCTG
>RQTK01000349.1:229865-248902 GCA_003991915.1 Elysia chlorotica | reverse complement strand
CTACTACTACTACTACTACTACTACTGCTACTACTACTACTACTGCTACTGCTACTCCTACTACTACTACTACTACTACTACTACTACTACTACTACTACTACTACTACTACTACTACTACTACTACTACTACTACTACTACTACTACTACTACTACTACTACTACTACTACTACTACTACTACTACTACTACTACTACTACTACTACTACTACTACTACTACTACTACTACTACTACTACTACTACTACTCGCATTACTAAAGTACACTCACTCATGTGGTCGTAGTGCCGCTTCCTGACGCTGACCTTCTCGCCCTTGACGGGTTTATTAAACGATCTCTCGTAGACAGCCACAGCCTTGGTCTGCCCGTCAGCGCTGCCATTTTTGTTTAGAGGCGCCACTACACCGTTTTCTCTTGTCATGTTGTCGTAGTGGTTTTTGCTGTTGCTATTGTTGTTGTTGCTGCTGCTGCTGTTTTTGTTGTAACCTACTGCCTGACTGTTCTCATCGCTGGCGCGTCTGTTTTCATGTATGGTCGTAATGCTCCTCAGATGGTTGGTCTCGCTCTCGCGATGACCGTAGTGACCTTTTCCGTTGTTACCGTTGTAGTTGCTGCTGCTGCCGCTATTACCACTGTTGTTGATGACGTTGCTGTTATTATTTGTATTGTTGTTGTCTGCAGTGGTGTTGCTATTCGACTCGTCTACTCGGTCTTTGTCCTGCCCAGGCGTCCTGAATTCTTCTGGGCCCTTTTTTAGCACGACATCCCTGGTGCTGTACTGCCTCGCATCTCCAGGCATTGTTTTTTTTTATCCGTTGGTAAACTCACACGACACAAGAAAATGCTTTACAGCTGATACAAATACCAAAACTATGATCTTTTTTGTTGTTGCTAAATTCCAATGAAATTTTTTCCTTGAAAACTTTTTAGAATTTTCTGAATTTCATCATTGTTTTGTAGAGTATATTAAAACAGTCTTTAACTATTACTACTGATTAATGTTGTCTGGACAACAAATTGATTTTAACACAAATTTTCTTCATTATTGTAGTCATTTAGTACTTTTTTGAGTAAAAACAAAGCCTCTTTTCCCTTAGAACAACAGTACGCAGCCGACTGCAAGAGAAGCTAGAAGTAAAAAAAACAAGCACAAATTAATACAATCTAGTTTTGAATTTTTTTTACTTCTTTTAAAATCAAAGCCTTACGTCGTACACACAAAAAATTAATTATCATTAAATATTCACTTTCTGAATTATACATTAATCCACCCCTTCTGTGGACTTCTACCGCTGTACCTACATATATATACAGGTATATAATACACATCTCACTAAAACTCTGCTATAGACCAGACCATGAACAGTTATCCGGGCACCTGTAAGAGGTGGACGCGAGGTTTCCAGAAATAACTGACAGGATCACCAAAATAAACACACATTTGCATTCAGAAACAAAGTGAGATGTATCTTTAAAATATTCGGTAGTTTGGACAGTTTACGCGTAGTCTTGTAAGCCGAACAGAAACTACTCACTGAGTATCATAACCACGATACTATTACTGATTTTAAACAAAAGATATCACTATTACCCTTGTTACGCAAAAATGGGTTCACTTCAGTAAATTTGGTTGTCCCGGGTGGAAGCAATCGCGCTTTACCCTAAGCTCCCGAGCCTTAGGTTAAACAACTAAACTACCTATACTCCCTATATCTCTGAGTGTGACTCTCTGCCTGCGGTGTAGATAACGGAACATCGTCCACAAACCTGAAACTAACAGTCCCAGTGACGAGGGTGGCACTGTATCACCAGGCGCTACTCTCTAAACAAACAGGAGCGATTCCTCCGCGGACTCATAGAGACGTCTTCAACAATTTACAGTACTGCCAAACCTATGACAAAAAGCGTAGTTATATGCAAAATGTTCAAATGTTTTGACTATGGGTTGTAGTACAGTGTCGCGGTAGCTCACAACTCGACGTACGTTTTCTTATTCGCATGTCTTAATAATTAATACGAGTCATTACCATAATTATCTCAAGGTTGCACTTATGACGGGTTCCGGAACTAAAGTCTGATAATTTAACTTGACGACACTCGGGCAGTGCGGGGATACCATTACGCCGGTCTCAGTCGGTCACATTGTGCTGACACTGATCTAACCAGTAAGGGACGCAATCGAACAAATACATTTCTCATCGATCGTTGGTTCAAACCAGTGATTGTCTGATTGGGAGACCACCAACGTTCTACCACTTTAGTAGCTAACAAGAAGAAAAAGAACAAAAAGAAGAACGACAAGAAGAGATTAACTTTTAACGATTAACTGGGTTGGCAGGTCCCATAATTTTATACAGTCTCATTGAGATCTATCAATGCGATTCTCCGTTATTCACAGCGATCAATGCTGTTCACTCCCCTTCCAAATGGCTAGCGTTATAATAATTTCTTCACACAGATCAAAGACAGTGATAAATACAGGTCTCCTGTATCCCTGTTACTTATATTTGTATCGCGACGAGGGGGCAAATGGTGTGTAAAGGTGTGCTTACTTTTAAACCAACACATTCTCGTTCGGCAACATGAATAAATTTATAGTACATGTACCCAGATTTAAATACAATTATTCAAACTTTTTTTTTGTAATAATAAGTTTATTTTGTAAACCAATACAGTTTCGTTGAAGCAGATTATTTCAAAATTTATAGTACAGGGCCGTTAAAATATAATTTTACACCCCAGCGTGGGGAAGGGGGTGGATCATTGACTGTTGTAATAACAGCGTCCAAACATGGGGAAATCGTGTAGTAAAGGAGTAGGGAGGGTCAAAAGGTACCAACACAGGTGTAACAATATATTTAGCTCCAGCCCGAATACAGATTAATTCGATTCTCTCGTGTAAATATATGGTTATTTTTTTTTTTAATATTGCACTAATTTAATAAATTTACAGTACACGAATGATACATTAATTCGAACATATTGAGTAAAGGTATGCTTAGAATAAATGATATTACGGTGCCATTTAAATATAGTCCTAAATCCTACAAAGGGGTAGAGTGATTAGTTGTTTTAAGAATTGCACTAAGAGGTGGGAAAATATTAAAATAGAGGGGTGGAGAGAAACGATCCCGAACACATAATATAAATATACCTGTGATCCCGATAGATACAATTTTTGTCATTCATTCTTATTTTCTCGCTCGGGCAGAGTTAAAAATTCTAACATATCGATCGTTCTATACACATCTGCACCTTTCGTCCAAAGGAAAAATAAAAAAAAATAAAAACACAAGAAAGAAGTAATAAATATAAAGTTTCGCGTTTTCTACCGTGTGTTCTCAATGCATTACTGTTTGTCATGAATCGCTTTGTAGGAGGGAAGCGCTCTCGCTCTTGCTCTCTGTCTGTGTGTCTGTCTGTCTGTCTGTCTGTCTCTCTCTCTCTCTCTCTCTCTTTCTCCGTCAGTCTCTTTCTGTTTCTTTCTCCCTCCCTCCCCCCTATACATATTTGTATGTGTCCCTCTTTGTCACTCTGTCTCTACTGCTCTCTCTTTCTCTCTCTCTCTCTCTCTCTCTCTCTCTCTCTCTCTCTCTTTCGTTCTCTCATTTGAAGGTTTCGAAAGAGAATATAATAGTACTGAGTCCAGAGCAGGATAATTAATGCTGTCACCGACCCAACTAGTAAGTAGAGAAAAAGAGAGGGGGCTTAGACAGAGATTGAACCTGCAATCTTCCGATTTCAAAACCCGTAGCTGTATCCTTCGAACTCACCGCTACCGGCCTGAAGAACCAGACAGAACATAATTCAAATTGTGTATGGTTGGCTCCGGAATGAAATCAACCGTGAAGCTGGAGAGACCTATCTAGATCTAGATCTAGCCGTGAAGTCGTTTCGATCCGTATTATTATACTAGACCACCGCTTTTTCTTTTATAACCTCAATCTTCTTTTCACTTTCATCGTGACTCCAACAAAACTTTAGCGGCCAGAATTGAGAGAGAATTTGTTAAGCCCTGTATAAGCTGTCAGTGTTGCGTGTGTTGAAATGCGGTACAGAGTTAAGTTTTTAGAGCAGCTAGAGAAATATGTTAATACGTGTATAGAGATAGATGGGAAGTTTAATATATAGAGTTAAAGAGAGAGAGAGAGAGAGAGAGAGAGAGAGAGAGAGAGAGAGAGAGAGAGAGAGAGAGAGACAGACAGACAGACAGACAGACAGAGAGAGACAGACAGACAGACAGACAGAGACAGACAGACAGACAGAACTCTACATAGACAGAGAGGAGAGAGAGCAAGAGGGAGAAAAGGCACAAAACATAGGTCTTCTGGTTCAACATTTCGTACAATGCGCGCGGGCCGAGGGTCTCAGATCTTTACGCAAAGGCATTCAATACATATTCTACATAACATTCATATTATAGCCTCTAGTGTAAGTTTGCTCCAGTGCGACTATAAAAACTTATTTCCGTTACAGAAACAAAATAATGAATTCTCTTTTTTTTCTGTATTTTTTTTCTTCTGATTAATATGTATGGCATATTTTTTTGTCCTGAGACCTGAATAAAGGAACAAGATTGATATTAGCATTGTAACACCAGGCAGACGGACGGACAGATAGGCAGACAGGCAGGCAGGCGGAAAGATAGGGATGAGAGTGTCTTTTACAAAAGTAAGGGAAGTGGGTTATGAAGGGAACGCGGTAGCCCTGGGGTAGAGCATCGGCATTCGGCGCAGGAGGTCCGCAGGTCGAGCCCAGCTCTGGCGGTCTCGTTTTTCTGTTCTGGGTAGGTCAGTGTCAGTATAGTGTGCCCGACCAAGTCCCTTCGCAGTATAGGACTTTAGTTCAGACCAAAGAAACGTTGAACCAGAAGTTAGCTTCGCTTTTTTCGAGCTAAAAGTTTTATTACATAAATATAAAAAAAAAGTAGTGAAAAAAACCCAACAACACAAGAGCAAACAAAAAGACTCCTGTCAATTTAAAGATATCTGATACGAACCGTTACATTAATAATAAAAAGCCAAAGAGCAAAAGAGCACTCTGATTGAGCGGCCTCTGAATCTTCCCAACTGTCACTAGTGTCAGTTTAGAAGTCACACTCTGTTGAGTTTTTGGCCTTAGTGTTGACATAATGAAAGTTGTCTCAAATTGAGCAAGGGAAGCGCCCTATTGAATATCAAAACCGATCGAAAGAATTTAAATGAAAAAATCGACTTGGATAGATATTTAAAGAGAATAAGCATTTAGACATTGTGCCATTATTATTATTATATTTTTAAAATCAATATGTGTGTGTGTATCATTTTGTGTTAAGTACTTTTCAATCAATACGTTTTAAGTTTTAAATAATTTTTACCAACGTTGTATCGCGATCGCGTTATTCCATTGGGACATATAAAGTTTCTTGTAAGCCAAAACCTTGAACAAAATAGAACGTGTAAACCAGTGGTTAACCAGATTTAGCGTCAATTGAAATCATACGGCTGAATGGCAATTAAAGTAGGTCTCATGTTACTTTAGAAGCACCTCCTTGAAATCTGTGTCCTGCAAGAAAGCACCGTCTATAGTGAAATGGATACTATAGAGAAAATAAAAACACACAAAGAGCGACCATATGGAGCAAAACGAACCGAAAAGCAGTGACAATATAGACAAGTTATTGAACTGAAAGAAAGACAAAATAAAAATAAAAAGTTATTGAATTGTAAAACGACAACATTGAGATGTTATTGAACAAAGTGCAATAACAAAGATAGCTCATTGAGCAGATAAAAAGCGACAGTGTGTAACACTGTGAACTGACACATAACAGCATAGTGTAGAGAGGTTATTAGAGAGACAATAGCGAAATAATATGGACAAGTTATTGAAGAGACAAATGGCGAAATTATATAGAGAAGTTATTGAAAAGACAAATCGCGAAATTATATAGAGGCGTTTTTGAAGAGAGAAATCGCGGATTTATATAGACAAGTTATTGAAGAGACAAATGGCGAAATTATATAGGGAAGTTATTGAAGAGGTAAATCGCGATATTATATAGAGAAGTTATTGAAAAGACAAATCGCGAAATTATATAGAGACGTTTTTGAAGAGACAAATAGCGAAATTATGTGTAGAAGTTATAGAAGAAAAAATAGCGAAATTATATAGAGAAGTTATTGAAGAGACAAATCGCGAAATTATATAGAGAAGTTTTTGAAGAGACAAATAGCGAAATTATATAGAAAATTTATTGAAGAGACAAAGAGTGAAATATATAGAGAAGTTATTGTAGATATAAGGGACATGAACCCTTTTATTGATAATGAAAACTATAATATTTACTTATTATCTCCCGTGGCTTGCTAATACAACTACCCACAAAGCTTCGCTTCCAACCATCAGGCAACAAAGTAAACCACATCAGCTCATGGGCAAACATGACGGATGGCCCGCCGTCATAGAATTTGGAGCTTTGTCGTTTTAAAGGCTCTGACAATGTTAGGGATTTTTGATGGTGAGGGCACCGTGACCGTGAACCAGCCTGAGTCTTATCACTATTCTGGTCAAAGATGGGTTGTTCCCTTTGCAGTGTACTGTGTACATAATATGATATCATGAGAATTTAAGTTTCCATGATCTTGGGTAAATACTTTGGTCTTCGATCTTTAAAACAAAACAACAAAATTAATGTTTTTTGTCCAATTTCTACCGTAACCTGTTGTGTCGGTGTGAGTATAATGTGATCAGCTGATACACAACTCTTGGTATCACCGCACTGTCGTTGTGTGGCAGGAAGTAAGGTTGTCAGACGTTACTCTTGGGACCCGTCAATATGGACTTGCTGCCGATGTTGGACGTTAAGAAAAGGACTTAGTCTACCTAGCCTTACCCCCTTCTTGTCACGGACAGGCGTTTTTGTCCCCAGACCTAGGCTTGAAAACGTTGACGATACCCTCTTCACTCGGCATTGGGTCTCCGCTACTAGACTATCCACTGACTAGATATTAACGACACCATTTAAAATGCTGGTACGAGGTTTTAAACAATGTGCCCTTTTGGTTTGACGTTTTTTGACGTACAAAGAAATTCACTATCTACGGCACAATTAGTAGAAAAAGGAAAAATATGTTGAAGCCATCATTTCCCTTTTCCATTTTGTTAGTTTTTATCATGTCTATGTCAATTGCTACCTTCATCCCTATTTCTCCCCATTTCATATCCATCCTATCTTTCTGACTGCTGAGTAGTGGCAGCTTAGAACAACGCACAGATTATATGGACCAACGTCTGCATGAAACATTGTTAATACATTGGGTTCAAACCCTGAAGAAGACTCAAATCTTTTCTCCTCGGCATTTACATTATGTCAAACATCCTCTCTCTCTCTCTCTCTCTCGTTCATCTCTCTCTCTCTCTCTCTCTCTCTCTCTCTCTCTCTCTCTCTCTCTCTCTCTCTCTCTCTATTATTCCATCTACCTCTCGACGATGTTGAAAAGAGAACATTGTAGTTAAAATTAGTCATTTACACGCATACGCTTTTAGCTAATTTTTTCTGTACTTTTCTTCTTGTTTTCTTTTTTTCGTAAACATACACACAAAAAAGTTTCTGAAACAAAAATCAAAACAGTTTCAGGGTCAAAATGTTGTTTTATTCCCAGTATTCGCCCATTTGCCCAATGTGAGCTATTGCATCGTGCATTCACATCCTTCACAAAGAGTACAGTTTCATAATCATGATTGTCATGATTTGTAAACGTGTCTTAGGAGAAAATCGTAACAACTTGGATAAAAATAACGCACAATATAGATACCAAACTTCATCTGTGCCTTTTAATGACACATTTAATGTTATTCTCTCCCACATAATTATATAAGATATTATAGTAGTGAGTCTCATAGGGTTGCTAACTGGACCCTTCTTTAACATCTCATGGGTTCCCGAAATGAACCCTGGTCCAACGTCAACAAGGATTTTGACATGTATCCTGATTAAGCTTACTTTAATGTCCTTTACTTTTCCAAAATGGATTTTAAACTCCCATACGTACATGTCAGTCTTGCCTGAGAACACTGTCTCTGTCATATATGACAACATAATAACTTGTCCCTGTCATATATTACGCCATGTCCAACTGGTCCCATGGCACATCTGGCACTACTCACTTTTCCATGTCATAAATGACTTGTTATTCACTTGTCCCGTTAAAGACACGTCTCCCTGTCATATGACTCACGTGTCTCTGTCATATATGACATACAATTCAGGTGTCCATGTCATATATGACATCCACTTCAGGCGTCTATGTCATAATGACATCCAATTAACGTATCCCTGTCATATATGACAGCCGTAGGTGCAGCCCGGCGCGTCCAGGCCTTTCTTGCAGCAGGCCCAGGTGTAGAGCACCCTGAGGAGCCTGCCCGTCGTGTCGTACTGCTCGCGGATCTGGCGGCCCTTCTTGTGGTAGCGGCACGACTTGCCCGTGTTCTCCGCGCCCTTGAAGAACTGGTTACACCTGAGGCACTGCGTGACCGCCTTCCCGCCGGCGTGGCCCTTGCTCATCCCGCCGCTGCCGCCTCCAAGGCTTCTGTTGCTCGCGTCGCCGCCGCTTCCATCGCCGCCTCGTGTGCGGCGGTTTCGCAGCTTCCAGACGGCGATTTCCTCGCCTGTAGTGCTGTAGTAGTTGACTTGATCCCCCTCCACGTACGTTCTCTCCCGCGCGGTCAGGCCGAGGATACCGCTTGTCGTCCCGGGTGGGGCCGGGTACATGCCGCCCATACCGCCGCCGTTATAAAGCGGGTCAGAGCGGGCCCTAACCGCGGCCGGCGCGTCCACGCTCTCCTCCTCGAGGTGAAAGTTTGTGGAGTGCGACTGGTTGTAGTTGAGCACGATCTGTCGGAGCTTGCCCAGCTGGCTGCGTGTGGCGTTGAGCTCTTTGGCCTGCCACGCCGCCTCGCGTGCCCGCTCCCGCAGCTCCGCCGCTAGCTCTGCCTTCTCCTGCTCCACGCGCCTCATAGCGTCACGAAGCTTGGCCAGCGCCGCGTGCTGGGCGGTCGTGTCTGCCGCCTGCTCTGCCTGCGTCTGCAGCTGCTGGATGTAGCGGCGGAGCGTCCGGATGGCGTCGCTGGACCGGCGTCCCGAGGTGGGGCTCTCCGGGGGCGGGGTCAGCCCCAGGCTCACAATCAGGTCCTGTTTGGCAGTACGTAATATTGCAGTGGATGATTGAACGGAATTCAGAAAGACATAAAAGTAATATGTCCATGAATAAACAGGATAGAACCGTGTATTCTATGGGGGCAGGGTGATTCGTTAAAAATCGAAAAATGAAGCCTTGAGAGTTATTATTATTATTATTATTATTATTATTATTATTATTATTATTATTATTATTATTATTATTATTATTATTATTCATTATGATTATTATTACTATTAATGATGTTGTTATATTATTATTATTATTATTATTTTTATTTGTATTATTATTATTATTATTATTATTATTATTATTATTATTATTATTATTATAAATATTGTTGTTGCTGTTATATTAGGAATGCGCACACACACACACACATCTAGCTGGTAGGCATCATAAAAGTGGCTACAAATGTTACACTGTGTGGTCCCTTTGTCATTAGGGGATTTTCTAAGTTTCATTAGTGAAGTTAAATCTGGAGAGAGCTTTTCTTTGTCCGCACAACGGTTATATGCCAACCCCTTAGTATAGTGAACGTTATAAGAAACACTTGTGGTGGAAACCATGGCTAAAGTAGCAAGGTTGGACCAGAGAGGGTGAAATAGTGAAAGGTTTCATGGGAAGAATTTTGCATATACAGGATAGTATAGTTAAGGCGGTTCCTTTCTTCTTTAAACCTTAATAGAAAATCAGCCACAACATTTCTCAACCGTCTTAATTTCAAGAAAGAAAATAGAGTGAGCTAGCTCCCCGTATCAAGAGCATTGTGAGCTCTTTTTGTGATATATCTCGCTAAATCTATTGTCTCTGGCATGTCGATCTGCTGCTATATGTATAGGATACCTGTAATGTTGTAAGGCTGAGGACTCCTACTAGAGCGTGCGTATCTCACCTGCAAGGCTGACTCCACCTCTATGGATGCTCTGTGCTCGCGGTCTATTTCATGCAGTGTGTGCTGCAGTCGCTGCTTCCACCCGTTCCTCTCAGCCTGATCAACAAGTTAGGGATAGTCAAAGATTTCAAGATTTAAAATATCTCTATTGTCCTAAAACATTCATTTCTTGTTTTATTATTCGTACAGCAAAAGTTTTAAAAAAAATCATACGATGACAATACACATTTTTTAAATAATATTACAATATTATGGATACACAGAGTGAAGACCCCTAACTCTAATGATCGTTTAAAATAATATTATATCGCTTTCGACGATTCAGACCTAGTGCTTATTGTTCAGGTAATGTGCTTTTGAAGAAGTTAGACGATAACAGAGATTTAAATTAAAAAAAAACAAAAACAAACAAAAAAGAAACAGAAAAGCCAGACTCATCTTGTAGTACATCTACAGAGATGTTCCATAATGAACACTTAATGTTCCCGTTAAAGACTGAAATAAGCCGCATGTTTGGCATTCCGCAGCCCTTTTGCTTAATGGGCTGCCTTGAACTCTGGGTGAAATCACACTCTAAGTAGAGGTTTGTTTTTCTTACAATTATTGTACCTTGGTTCACTTGTACTTACGTGCCGCGCCAAACACACACTGCCTCCAGAAACGTGCGCCTGTTCCTTCGGCCTACCTGCCCATCCCGTTTGTTTCGTGCATCTAAAATAACCACCCCGTCTTTTAATACAAGAAGTAAATCTACAGACCACAGTAACCTGCGAACCCGGTTATATAGTATATATGATATTGCCACTTCATCCAAAATGCAAAACGTAAACCAAAAGACCACAGTAATTTGAGAACCCAGAGACATTTGAATGTACTCACCTGTAGCGCGACACAAACTGCTTCTAGCGCCGCCAGCTAGTATTCCTCCCGATTGTTGCTTCACATACTTATATCTAAAATTCCTACCCCATACTATCTAGCCTATCAAGTGGACGCCGAGCAGCACACACGTCCATACTTATGTACTTACCTGCAGCGCCACACAGACTGCCTCCAACAACCTCCGTCTGACTTCCGGGTCTAGCGCCGCCAGCGAGTGTTCCTCTGGCTCTCCTGCCACCCCCGCTGCTCCGTGGACCTCCCGGCGGACGATGAGCTCGGCGGTCCTCTGGACGTCGTCATCTATGACAGTGGGCACGCCGCTGTACGGCCCAGAGGTGTCTGCCCCGGTAGCCATTGTGGGCGGGTACACTGGGTTAGTAGTAGTGTTGGTGGTCCAGGGGAGTGCGTCTGATACTTGATTGTCGATACTGTGTCTGGTGGCATGTAGGCAAAACCGGGTTTGGTATAACACAGGTGGTATGTGGGGAACTCTGGACAGTTTGTAGCAAGAATTACTATGTGTAGCTTTTTGTGGACTAATTGTTAGGAAAGTCATTGTGGACAGTTTGTTTGGGAAGTTATTTTGGACATTTTTTTTTTAATTGGAAAGTTAGTGTGGACAGTTTGTTGGGGAAGTTATGTTGGACATTTTTTTAAATTGGAAAGTTACTGTGGACCGCATGTTAGGAAAGTTACTGTGGACCGCATGTTATGAAAGTTACTGTGGACCGCATGTTAGGAAAGTTACTGTGGACCGCATGTTATGAAAGTTACTGTGGACCGCATGTTAGGAAAGTTACTGTGGACCGCATGTTAGGAAAGTTACTGTGGACCGCATGTTAGGAAAGTTACTGTGGACCGCATGTTAGGAAAGTTACTGTGGTTTTTTGTGGACTAATTGTTAGGAAAGTCATTGTGGACAGGTTTTTGAAAAGTTAGTGTGGACTGTTTGTTAGGAAAGTTAGTACGGACCGTTTTTTTTTGGAAGTTTATTGGGTGTAGTTTTTTAGTTTAGAAAATAGTATTATCACAGTTCGTCTTTGTTGGTTAAAGTAACCTAGTCAGTTTTTTTTATTAATACTCAGCGCAGACAGTTTGTTGAGAAAGTTACTATGGGTAGTTTGTTTTGAAATGGTTGCTACCACCTCATAAATTTGACTGGCGTAATTTCCCAACTATGGGTTTTGTTTTGTTTTGTGTAAATGGTTTGCGGGTAATTGTGGATAGTTTTTAGGGGCTATAGATATTTTCTATGGAAAAAAAAACAAAGAAAAAAAAAACAATATTAAACAGTTTATTCTGAAAAAGTGCCAAGATGAGAAAGCTTTGGTGCTATTAATTGATGGTGTCCGGGAATGTGTATAGGTTATAGAGATGAATGGATGGTCACCAGACAACTATTCATAGTTTAAGTGTTAAATGTGGGTAACTTAAGAAAAACCGCGGTACCCTCCTCAGATAGTTCTCTTCTGGGCTGGCAAAGATTTTCTATTAGTATGGTGTGTGGATAGATGACAGGATATTGTGTTTTCGTTCTTTCAGGAAAAATTGCGGTAGAAGCGTTATAAAGATGATCCCTGTCTCAAAGAGTTCTCGTCAGTTACGTCAATATGTTGCGAAATTTGTACACATATAGGTAAACGTTCTGCTAACACAATGCCTCTTCTCTTTGACTCGATGTGACAAGCAGTGGCTGCATTATGTCACTTTTACTCCTCTGTGGTACCGGTTCATGTTTATGTATAGCTTGTCTGTTACTTTTCGTCTGCATATCTCCGATCCAATTGTCGATAGCCTTTTCAGGAATTCGGTACATAACGTGTTGACTTGGAAGTTCGATAAACCTTGTGTTCGTTTTTTTTCAAAACGAGTTTATAAGTCCTGCTTAACAGGTTGATCTCTATTTTTTTAAGTACCGGGTGTGCCTGTTTAACACGAACGGCTAATTGTTTGGTCCCCCATACACATGTATAATGCAGATTTCAGAACACATAAAGCTCATTCCAGGTCGAGTGATAGTTTTCTTTAGGGTTGCTCTTGCCTTTCTCAATTAGCGGGGTTTCACACTCTGAAATGCATACAAAGATAGGAAATTAATTAATTGTGTTAATTTTATATAATCAACAGTATTCTAGTAATACCAGTCTGCTATGCTCGATAGAATGATAAGAAGATACGATAGGTAAGAATAACTCATATCATCAACAGAAGACCCTACAATTCAGATGACCTAACATGGTACTCAGGTACTCTCTAGGAATCCTATCTCTACCGTCCCACCCCCTGTGCCAGTGTTAGGAAGTAAAAAGAGTCTACGTCTTCATATATAATACTAGTTAAGAACCCACGCGATTTGTGGGGGTAGTGGGATGGGCGAAGCTGAAGGATTACAGATGAATTTGCAGTGGTAAAACTCAAATTAGTGTGTTTCTTCAGAATCCACACCTTTAGAAAGTACACATTTATTCACAAAGAGTTACCTAGCTGAAAAACACGTACAGAACACCAGTGTAAACACTTGGTTTGTTTTCTCGTTTTTGCTTTTGATTGCATTATATAATCTTATGTTTGGACATTTTTTTATTAGTCATAAGAAAACGTACCCACCTACTTGCATTTACAGATCATTAATTGTTTCTATAAATAACCACGCATTCTCAGAAAACGGTAGTGTGTGCACAGTAAAATTTGCGCGCTTAAAATAAAAAGAAAAATAATGATAATTAGGAAAATCAAGATGAGACCGTGTTCTTTGAACGAAAAAATCATTAAGTTCAATCGTAATTATTGTTCAGTACATAATTCCATAAACACCCTATAGAATTTGAAACCTATTTACTTCAGCAACTTTAGAGAACATTTTCTTAAAATATGTGAAAATTGTTCTCAACAGTAAGTATATGAACATTCTGTGCAATACTGCACGTCTCAAACAATTTCTACAAAATGCGAATTTTTCTTTCAATACAGCACTTCCTTGAACACTTTCTACAAAATGTGAACTTTTTTTCACTTTTTTTCACAATTGCACACCTATGAACATTCATTACAATAATTATGTGAAAATTGTTCTCACGAGCATGTCTATGAACATTCTCTACACTGTGAAAACTGTTCAGTACAGCCGCTCGTCTATGAACACTATAAAATGTGGAAACTGTTCACAGCACAGCTAGCTATGACGATTCTCTACAGATTGTTAAAATTGTTCAGTACAGCAATTCTATTAACACTCTATACAAAGTACAATACATGAAATTGTACAATGCGGAACTTTTTTAACACTCAACAAAATGTGAAAAGTGTCCGTACAGCACATCTATGAACATTAACTACAATATGTAAAATTGTCCAGTACAGCACATCCATGAACATTAACTACAATATGTAAAATTGTCCAATACAGCACATCTATGAACATTAACTACAATGTGTAAAATTGTCCAGTACAGCACATCCATGAACATTGATTACAATATGTAAAATTAACTACAATATGTAAAATTGTCTACTACAGCACATCCATGAACATTGTAAAATTGTCCAGTACAGCACATCCATGAACATTGATTACAATATGTAAAATTGTCCAGTACAGCACATCTATGAACATTAACTACAATATGTAAAATTGTCCACTACAGCACATCCATGAACATTGTTAAATTATCCAGTACAGCACTTCCATGAACATTAACTACAATAAGTAAACCTGCACAGTGATGCACTTCTATGAACACTCAGTACAATGTAAACACTGTTCACTATATTACGTCTATGAATACACTTTACAAATGTAAACATTGTTGTCTATAGCAAGTCTGTGAACCCTCTCTACAATAATTATGCCAACATTGTTTGTCACGGCCTGTCTGTGAACACATTGTACAGGGTGTGAACATTGTTCAGCAGAGCACATCTATAAACACTCTCAACAAACTGTGAACAATGTTCACAATTGCACGTCTATGAACATTCCCTACAAATTGTGAAAATAGTTATCAACCGCACGTCAATGAACACTCTCAATAAATAGTGAAAAACGTTCACAATTGCACGTTTATAAGTAGAGCCTGCTGTAAAGTAATTTTAGTATTGGACATCTATGAACCCCGCCTGATGTAGACATATTTTTAGTACATTACATGCTATGAACTTTGCCTACAGCCACATGCTGTTCTACTGGTTAGGTCGGAGCCAGAAACATGTTACTGGCTGACACACACACGCACAAATATCTTCGATCTCTGTGTCGGAGCGAGTAAAATTGTCAGACACTAGTCTAGGAACCTGTATGTAGTATATGCGAATTTGAAAATAAAATGGAGTTTTATGAACCAACAAACTAAACCAAACCAGAATGTTGTACTGATATGAGCCTCAGAAAAATCCAATGTTCACACTGTACATATTAAATGTATGTACGTAGCCTAAATGTGAAGGCTTTTGCCTGAGCCGGTAGTCTAAACACTTGCAGGATTTAAACCGGTGGCAGATCAGCACGCCCAAGCCGATCGTCCGCCATATGGAGTTGGTATTTAAAGCCCTAAGCGTGTATCCGCACATGCAACAAGCAAAGTTGTCCGCGTTATTGCAAGTCTTGGTTTATTTCTTTTGTTTTGTTGCTTAACTTCCAACGTCAGCATTTTATAGGCTATATTGTGCACGGGCATGAAGACTCAGTTCTGACAATTTTATGTGCTGCGACACAGGGAGACACTGCAAGTCTTTGACATAGAGAATAATTAATGCCAACCGGGTATTGCTGGTGATCGTTCATACCTTGAAATTCTCATCCTTTTAGGTTTGGCTGGATTCCTTTATTTTTCCCTTTTTTTTAAAAGATGAAACTTTTTGTAGTTTACATCATAGAATAGTTGTCTTTAAGTAAATACAACTTGTAGATTTGTCGAGACTGAAAACAAAACAAAGAAAAACAACGGGTGAAGGCATTTTTTCTTTTTCTGTCACGTTTAGAAGGAAAAAAAGAGGTGCTTCTAGCACAAAAACATATTTTACTTTACACTGCCGTGTTATGAAGCTGCTTAACATTGTTGTTATTTTTTTCTCGACTTTGTTTTATTGTAGTTTACGAAATTTAACTTTTCACATTTAATTAATTGACACTGAATCGAAGGAATGCGACAAAAAAAAAACAAACGACAACAAAGCGTTTTCTTTCTTTTCTTTTCTTTTTTAAAACTAGTAATGTAAAACTAATACAAATACACGTATATCCTTATACTGATGTATTATGAAGCATTTAAGAGGCGGTATCATCTTGTAAGTGACCACACCTCAAGGTATTGACCAATAAACCGGTTGGTTGCCCAGGCTTTGGTTAATCCGCTGCTACACTAAACAGCTGCTGTAATCCCGGGGCAAACCGGGGCTCTATGTCCTTCATGTTTGCATAGAAGATAGGACAAAACAGATCTGAAGAAATCGAAGACCAAAGCGAGGAGCGAGTGGCGATTACGTGACTCTGGTTCTCTCTGACACAACAATCTTTCCTCGTCGAAATCGATCGAGGTCTTGGTCTACTCATCCAGTTCTATTGGTTGAGTCAGTGCCAGTATAAAGTCTGGTTCTCTCTGACACAACAATCAATGCTCGTCGAAATCGATCTAGGTCTAGGTCTAACCTCCTTGCTATATTGGTTGAAATCACTACCAGTATAAAGTCTGGTTCTCTCTGACACAACAATCAATGCTCGTCGAAATCGATCTAGATCTAGGTCTAACATCCTAGCTATATTGGTTGAAATCACTGTCAGTATAAAGTCTGCTTCTCTCTAACTAGTGCTCTTCGAAATCGATCTAGGTCTAGATCTAGGTCTAACCTCCTTGTTTTATTGGTTGAGTCAGTGCCAGTATAAAGTCTGGTTCTCTCTGACACAACAATCAATGCTCGTCGAAATCAATCTAGGTCTAGATCTACTCATCCAGCTATATTGGTTGATTCAGTGCCAGTATAAAGTCTGGTTCTCTCTGACACAACAATCAATGCTCGTCGAAATCGATCTAGGTCTAGGTCTAACATCCTAGCTATATTGGTTGAGTCAGTGTCAGTATAAAGTCTGCTTCTCTCTAGCACAACAATCAGTGCTCGTCGAAATCAATCTAGGTCTATCTACCCATCGAGCTATATTGGTTGAGTCAGTGCCAGTATAAAGTCTGCTTCTCTCTAGCACAACAATCAGTGCTCGTCGAAATCAATCTAGGTCTAGGTCTAGGTTTAGGTATAACCTCCTTGCTATTTATTATTGGTTGAAATCACTGTCAGTTTAAAGTCTGGTTCTCTCTGACACAACAATCAATGCTCGTCGAAATCGATCTAGGTCTAGGTCTAACCTCCTTGCTATATTGGTTGAAATCACTGTCAGTATAAAGTCTGCTTCTCTCTGACGCAACAGTCAGTGCTCGTCGAAATCGATCTAATTGCTTTGATTGGACGCCGGTTCAGATTCCCTTAACTATCGTCTTCGGTTTTACTATGGTCCCCGTTATCGCAATCCCACAATTTGTCAAACATTTATTTGTCCGATTTCATACCCAGCAACTCGTTGGGTCGGTGTCAGTAGTATTATGACCAGCTGAAACAAGAGTCATGGTATCCCCGCACTGTCTCCTGTGTGGCAGCACGTAAAATTGTCAGGCGTCATCTTGGGATCCGTCCTCAACATAGCATAATATAGTGCTGACTTTGGACGTTAAACCAAGCCAACCCCAGTGGTCGCAAGGCCTGTCAGTGTATGTGGCCCGGTGTGTCTGGCAGTCTGTTTGATCAAAGCTTAAGACAGGGATCGGCTGATCCGATTAAAGCCGGGCAGCCTCATACTGTTGCCGCTTGCAATACTCTTCGATCGGAGAAAGCAAAGCAAAGGTGTGTTCTAATTTAATGTCTCGTAAACGGCCGTGGTTGCTCACAATATTCGTCTTAAAACGTTCTATTGCAGGCTTTGCCGTCCACACGGCGATATCCTAGGATGACAAAATGCAGATCCTTAGGCATGTCGTTTTCTGTTCTCTGGTTGGCTCGGTAAGCCTCGAGTAGGGCTAGACCTATGGCGCCGGCGAAGATTCATTTACATATATCGTTTTCGTTTTCTGTGTGGGCCCCAACCATTATCTCTAGGCCTCGATTCATAATTGTATCTCCAGTCATATCTTTAGCTTAATTGAAACCTTACCGCAGCATTGTACTTACGGCCCCCCTGTGTCTTAACGAAGTTCCTATACGGCAGGAACTGAGCACAGGCCCTTCTATGGTCGTCTTATTATGAGAAGAACACAGGCTTGGACCAGTCGACCCGTGGAGGCGAGCCGGAGCAGGTGGTAGAGCGCGACTCTCCCAATCGGCATGTTCCCAGTTTTAACACACGACCAGGCAAATCTTTCGCTGGTTGGGTCGTTGATCGACAGAGTCAGGCGTCCTGGTTAACCCGCCCTCTTTCTGCCTGGCAGTTCATTCTTCAGACGTTAGTTTTGGGAACCTTCCGCGATATAGTCTCAATCATGATGCAAATAATGGTAGTTAAAAGACCAACAAACTAAATAAAAGCAATACCGTGTTTACTGTCAGACACGTGACTGCTAATACGCCAAAAACAACAACGACCAAACAAGTGAAGAAGAGTGCTATTACACAAATTTACAGAGCAGACAAGGCAAAAAAGGCTAAGAGAGAATCATAAAATAAATTACACGAAAAAAAAATCTAGCGGAGAAGTATATGAGTGATGTACCAGTGAACGAAATATAGTGATAATAAGCATTTATTTTCAACACTATGTTACTGTTAGAGTTTTGATGCCTGCTTTAATTACTCGACTTATTCCCTTTATTTTCATGTATTATTCTAATTTGAATAGGTAAAAATCGTGTATCTTTAGCAGCTCGGATTAGAAAGCAGATTTTGAAGGATATAGCAAATAATTGATAATAATAATAATAATAATAATAATAAAAGAAGAAGAAGAAGAAGAAGAAGAAGAAGAAGAAGAAAAGAAGAAGAAGAGAAAAAAAAAAGAAAAAGGACTAGAAAAAGAAAACAGTGGTTTTAGAGCGTATTAA
>RQTK01000349.1:202091-225943 GCA_003991915.1 Elysia chlorotica | reverse complement strand
AGGGGGGGGGGCTAAAGTCACAAAACACGTGTTTGATTCTTTTTAAATTTGCCATTACCTGGATAGGACAATTAGTTTTGTTCAGATAGATCTTGGCGAAGGATTCACTTCGATACAGCGCGTAGCTGTTTAAGAAATGTACATTTGTATCCTGTACGTGGACCTAAAGATGTTCAATTTACCACACGCTCTTTATCTGGCCAATATCGATTTACTCGTCAAAAGGTAATTCATACGGGTATAAAGCTGTTCACATGGATATAACTATAAACACTGTTGAAATGGATATAAAGCTGTGCACATTGTTTTTCTGTACTTTTTCACATGATTATAAAAACCAAGAGCTGTTCGCGATGATGTGAAGCTGTTGAGTTTTAAACTGTTTACATAAAAGCAACAAAACCTGTTCATTTCTTCAACATCTCTCCATATTGCTTGCATTTGGTCATGTTTGGAAAAAGTTGTTTATTCGGGTGTAAAGCTCTTCAGATGGATAATGGGCTGAATTAATTTTATATCACTTTGTTGACAAGGCCAGGTACTGTATCTCTTCTGTGGATAATAGTTATTCTCATGGCCAACTGCTTTTTACGTCGAACCGTAATTGTTTTTGTTGATGATTACCTTCCACTTAGTCACAGATCTGCCTCATAGAAACATAATCCGCTACGTACCGAACATGCATCTGACTCGTAGACACCGAAGTATGAATCTGCCACTTAGACACATTATGTCAACTGGACACAGAACCGCCGTGTAAAGCTTACATAGACACATATCTGCTACGTAGACAGGGATCTGCCACCTAGAAATTATATTTCAACGTGATATGGATCTGCCACGTAGACATGGATCTATACTTAGACATAGATCTATCACCTAGACAAAGATCTGCCACGTAGACATTGATCTATACTTAGACACAGATCTATCACCTAGATCCGTCACGTAGACACGAATCCACCACGTTTACATGGTTTTGCCGCGTATGCACAGATCCGCCACGTGAGCTAGGATCTGCCACGTAGAGTCACACGTGCTGTCCGAAGCAGCATCCGTCAGCGTCCTGGTCCTGCTTGCAGCACTGCCACGCGTGACGCACGGCCACGAGCCGCCCGCTGCCGTCGTAGTGCTCGAACCGCGCCTTCTCCTTAGGGTGGTAGCAGCACGCCAGCTTGTGGTTGTCCACGCTGTTGAAGAGCTTCTGGCAGCGCAAGCACTTGGACACCACGCCTCCAGCCCGAGTCATTTTGCTTCTCGGTTTCGGCTGAGGATTGGGAGATAAATTTGGGTAACGGTGTTAGAGAGAAAAGTTGGGAAATGTGAACATTTTCATCAGAGGTGATAAAAAAATGTAATATGATGGGTGGGTGGGTGAGTATGTATGTATTGGATACATGTGGAATTTTAGTTACAAAACAGAGGGCTGGATGCGCATGCACAGAGTCAGACAAAAATGAGAGAAAGAGGAGAGAGAGAGAGAGAGAGAGAGAGAGAGAGAGAGAGAGAGAGAGAGAGAGAGAGAGAGAGAGAGAGAGAGAGAGAGAGAGAGAGAGAGAGAGAGAGAGAGAGAGAGAGAGAGACAGAGAGAGAGACAGAGCAAATTATAAAGTGTAAAAGACCACCGGTCGTATCTTAAAAATACTCACATGCTGAGTTAGTTACTCGTGTGTGTGTTGTTGTTGTTGTTTTACTCTCATTATGTCTCTTTTATATTAGAATAACCATAACCAGTTTCAATTTAGGTCACATTCAATTTTCACAGACCAGTGTATAATCCATAAACCACCCGCCTAATGTTGCCACATTGCCCATGAATACTATTAATCATGTTCTGCTACCACATCACAATCTGGTATACGACAGAGCACTGTGTTATGCCCCATGGTAAACCACAAACCACCCAATACGTGTAACCATATCACATCTGACATACCACAAATCGGCTGAGGATTGGCAGATAAATTTGGGTGTGAGAGAGAGAAAGGTTGGGAAATGTGAACGTTTTCCTCAGAAGTTATAAAAAATGTATATGATGGTTGGGTGGGTGGGTGAGTATGTAGTGGATACATGTTTAATTTTAGTTACAAAACAGGATACATGTGGAATTTTAGTTACAAAACAGAGGGCTGGATGCCCATACATAGAGTCAGAAAAGAATCTGCAAAGACAGAGCAAGTTCTAAAGTGTAAAAGACCACTGGTCGTATCTTTAAAATGCTCACATGCTGAGTTTGTTACTCATGTGTGTGTGTGTGTGTGTGTATTGTTGTTTTACTCTCATCATATGTCTGTTTTATTTTACAATAATGATAACCCGTTTCAATTTAGGTCACATTTGGTAGACCAGTGTATAATCCATAAACCACCCGCCTTATGTTGCCACATTGCCCATGAATACTATAAATCATGTTCTGCTACCACATCACAATGTGGTATACGACAGAGCACTCATTACATGCTGTGTTATCCCCCATGGTAAACCACAAAACCACCCAATACGTGTAACCATATCACATCTGACATACCACAAACTACCCATTACATGTAACCATATCACATCTGACATACCACAAACCACCCATTACATTTAACCATATCACATATGATATACCACAAAAACCACCCATTACATGTACATGTTCCAGATGACTGTTTCTATTCCGCCAACCACCCATTACATGCTACCATGTCGTATGTGTATACCTCAAATCCTCCATTACATGTTTCCATATCACACCTGTATATCGTGTGCAACAAACCGCCCTTTTTGCCAATATCATCTGGTATGTCAGGAACCACGCGGCAATCCATTCGCCTCACTCACCTTTCTATTTTCTGCGAACCCATCAGTCTGCTTGTGGACATGTTGGTTGCATTGCTGAGTAGAGAGCGGTTGTTTGGTTGCTGTGGTCACATTGCTGTAGAAACTGCTGTGGTGACCTTTGTCGGTCACACCGGCTGTATGTAATTTGTCTAGACTAGTCGCTGGAAGATCGCCATTGGCGTTGCCTGGCGAAGACTTGCCTGTACTGTTTTTGCAATGATTGTTGGCTTCTCTCTTACTGGTGGTTATGTTGGCACCCACTGCAGGGGATACCCTCTCAGGCCTCTGTCTGGGGGTTGCCTGCAGCGCTGCATTGTCCGCGTTGGGCGTTAGCGGGAAAGCCCGCCCGCTCAGCAGTGACGACTTCTCGTGCTCCAGAGTGAACGGAAGCGTCTCAGAGGCCGCCCGCCGCTCATGGCCACGGGAAGTCACGTGACAGAAGTCTGCTGGACGCCTGATGACAGACATTGGACCGGACCTTGGCGTCTTGGTCATCTCGGGGCTACAGTTTCTGGCTTTGCTTTTCTTGCCATTTATGGTGGGATTATGCTTGTTGCTATTGTTGCTGTTGCTGTTATAATGCATACTGTTATTGTTGCTGCTGCTGCTGTGGTTGTTACCAGGCGGAGGGCTGCCGTTCACTTCAAACGACGCCTCGGCCCAAAGCCTGGGTCTCTCCTCCCGCCGCCTGGCGCTCTTCCTGCCACAGCTGGAGGCGGACGCGCCGCTCACAGACGCTCTACTGGACTCAGTCTCCGCGAGGAGCGCTGCTTTCCTGGCGCTATCCATTGGGATATTGCTTAGAGAGCTGTCTTGTGGCGAGTCTTCCGACTGCCGGGCGGATACTTTCATCAGCGGCTGATCGTGAGACGCCAGGCCTAGTCGGATCTGTGGCACCACGACTGCCACAGCCGGCGCTGATACAGAGGACACAGTGGAGATAGAGTCCCCTGTTCGTTCCCCAAGCAGCATTTCGCCTGGTAGATAACTCTTGCCCAGGACATTTCATATTGTTATTCCCGTTGCATTGCCTAGTATCCTCCTCCACGACGGCTTCGGAATCCGAAATGTCTGAGTGGTAGTGGTAGTTGTAGTGGTGGTGCGGGACTCCTCTCACCACCCCGTCCTGCTTCTCCCTCCTCCGCCGACCCTTGGCAAGCGTGGCTCTCACGGCGTACCTGTTGCTTGAGCCCTGTCCAGCGTACATCAGCGTGGCAGTGTGCAGAGTGCTGAATGGGTTTGACCTGGTTTTGGTGCCAATGACGCTTGCTCCACCGAGCTTGCGCGGCTTGGGCAGGAAGGGCGGCAGGGTGTCGTCCGTTCCCACGCACTTGTTGACCAGCTCTGGCTGGACCCCGGTGAGCATGGCTTCTAGCCGGGAGATCTGCTGGCGGGTGGTCATCTGTTCTTCGTTGGAGCAGGACAGAGCTTTCTTCAGCATGGACACCTCGGCCTGAAGCCCTTGGTTCTCGTCCTCCAGCTGCTGTAGTTGGCACTCCATCTGTACACAGGGAAATGTAATTGTGAGTGAAGTAACCTGGGTGAATTGGGTACAAGTCGCTACTTTAAATTTTGGGCAAGATCCCTGAAAACATAGTAAATTTAGTCTATATTGAGCTACTTCGTTTCCAAATGTCAAAAAAAGGATTATCTCTGATTTTTAGAAACAATAGAGTTTTAAAAGTTTGAACCTCTTGCATGAAGTGCACTCGCGTCTTTCAAATTAAACATGGAGTACTGAATGAGTACAACATTTCGACGTGTGCAGGATTCACCAGCAGCATCAGTAACTAAGGCACTATATTAAAAGAGATACATTAATTTCACTCAAAAAACTTGCGTGGTTCCAAACTGTTTAATCAGGCTCAAGTGTACAGCTCGCAGCAGCTAAAGGCTAGAGTCATGGTTGCATGATAGATCTATCATTTAACACAATAGTTGCTACATGCTACATTTCCACGGCATCAATAGAGACTAAGGATTACATTGTCGTTGTTAAAAAAAAGATTTAATGGTACATTTCCATACTGCAGTAGTGGCAACATGCTACATTATCAAACTGCAGTAGCGGCTACATGAAACACCCCGAAGTATTATTTATATGCTAAACTCCTAGACTGCGTTGGTAGATACCTGCTACATTGCTATAAATGCTGAAAACACAAAATTGAAGTAACGTCTACATGCACATGCTACATCCCTATACTGTAGTGGTGGCTACACGGCACATTCCTGTACTACAGAAAGGACTACATGCTATATCCCCATAATACATTAGTGGCTTCATGTCAAATTCTCATACTGTAATAGTGGGTACATAATACACTCCTTTACTACAGCAGTGGGTGCATGCTACATCTCATACTGCAGTATTAGCTACATGCTACATGCTACATCTCCATACTGCAGTATTAGCTACATCTTACAGCTCCATACTGTAGTATTAGCTACACGCCACATCTCTATACTGCAATATTAGCTACATGCGACCTCTCCATACTGCAGGAGCAGCTATATTGCTACATCCCGAAACTAAGATGAAGGTTAACTGCCACATTCCTATATTTCAGCTGCGGTTTTATGCTACATTCCCATACTACAAAAACGGCTACATGCTACAACCCCATACTGCAGCCGTGCCTACATGTTGCATCCCTATGCTCTATACCGCTGTAACTACATACATACTACATACTACATCCCCATATGGTCCTATAGAAGCGTCTATATGCAACATCGCGACACCGTAGTAGCGGCCACATGCTACAACCCCACACTACAGTTCTGGACACATTGCGTGTACCTACCTCCTCCTGCCGCCTCTCCTCTCGCTCTTGCGTCACCCTGAGGAAGTCTTGCAGCGCGAATGTCAAGCCGGACCTTTCTCCGATCGGTGGGTGGCCAAGCATGTCTAGACAGTCGGATCTCTCAGAGACCAGCTCCCGACACAGGTCGACAAGCACCTCCAGGTTGTCCCTGATAACCTTGGACCAGTCCGTACCATCTTCTCTAGCACAACCGTCGCTGTCGACTCCGAACTCTCGCTCCATCAAGCTCTCCATGTCTTTCATCGCCCACTGGGTCATCGATTTTTTGGGTTTAGAAGCTCGATGTCTCTCCCTCATAGTTCTATTGTGCACGTCGGAAAGTTTATTGGAAGCACATGAATCATACAGGATGTTTGCTCCAGCGGAGAGTTTAGTTCTTTTGTGGTGAAGATACCGCTCGGGCAAGGCCCGTCTTACGCGCCTGCGGCAGTGTCTCCTGTCGAGGGTTTGCGAGGACACGCCGGGGTCGCTCTCGTAGCTGGATGCGTCCACTTCCTCCTTGGCGCAGCATGTTCATCGGAGACGGCGCCAGGCCAGCCTGGGTTTGTCGACTCCGCGCAGATCTCTGGCCATGTCTTTGTCCACAATAGTGGTCAGTCTTACCAGCTTCTGGTTGAGGGCTGACACGTCAACACCCGAGGCAAGAGATGCTTTGGCCAGACCGTTAAGCCGAAATATACCTCCGGCACCTCCCACGGCATTACTCCGCTTCTCGCTGTGGGGGAATACACACCCGTGCCCTGGTTTTGCTTCTTTCAATTTAATCTCACCGCGCTGCATCTGTAAAGACTTACTGTGCCCAATGTGTTGCTGCCGCGCCATGGAGTTTGCATCGTTATGGCCTTTATCACTTGCGCAGGTCTTATTAAACGTGGCCATGGGTTGTACCTGCGACGACCCTGCACCCTGGTATTTCATTGACTGGTCTTTCGATGTACTGAGGCATCCAGTTTGGCTCTTGCCCATGCCACCCTGTCTCATGATGGCCGCACCCGGTGCTGCTGTGTTCCTGGATGGGTGGCCGTACATACAGCGGCTACAGGTCTGTACCAGCTCCCGCAGCGTGAGGCCCGCCTCCAGGACGGCCCGTGAGGAGTCCAGAGCGTCGCGCCTTGAGGTCTCGCCCGCGTCCATGGCCTGGCGGAGTCTGACCGCCCAGGCGTTCCGCTCGCACTGGATGTGGGAGGCCAGCCACGGGTGAAAGCTGGCGTAGTTCTCTCGGAGAAATCTGGACGACAAGGTAACACAAGATGAGTTAAAGACACACTTTTTGTTTTCTCTTTTGAAGACAGCATCTGGTGGTCTGTACACATGTAGCAAAGTTTTTTAAACATAACTGTGATAAGTTTGTTGGCCATGCCATGCGCAGACATTATTTGGAATACATACTTCGAGACACACCAAAAACGAAGAAAAAAAAGATGACTGAGAGACAGAAAAAAGAAGAGGAATGAAAATTGAAAAACGATTTAACACCCCACCCCCCTTTTCAAATGCCAATACCGCACCTTGCAATGGTAAAGTCCCCAGTAATGTTCGTTCTCAGAAAGTCATCGACAATCGCCTTCACGTCCGGGTCCAGACGTACGGCCTTGACCTCCTTCGTGCTGAGTCTAGGTCTGACCATCAGGACGCTTGACTGCAGGGTCATTCTTGTTGAGGCTCTGGAGTTGACCAAGACTGGACACGTTGATGTCTCGGACCGTGTCCAGAATCCTTGAAGTGTCCACAACGTCTGGGTTGGTCATTGACTGGGCGATGCCCGACTCTGGACGGATGTTGGTTTGGGCAGAGAGTTGTAGAGACTGGGATTGGTGGTGTTCCTCCACAAATGCCCGCTTCTCCACGTGTTCCTGCTCTTTGTCGTCCGCCTCTAAGCCCAACTCCAACCCCCCGGGATCCCTTTCCGTAGCTGCGTTCCGTTCCTCGTCTCTATGTGTAACTTCTCCATCTTGGCTATCACTGTAGCTTAGATGCGCTCTCGCCAGGCCTGGTAACCTGTCCTCGTCGTCTTCATCGTCTGCCTCGTCACTGTCCTCTCTACCATCGTCGTCTTTATCGTCGCTCAGAGTCAGGGTTTCAGTAACGGCGGGACTGAGGTCAGACTTAAACTCGCACAGGGTTTTTTTCAGGTTGTTCATCAGCTGATCAGATGATACTGCGACAACTCGACTGGCTTCTTGCGAAGGTGAGGTCCTACCTTGACCAATGTCTAGGACAGCAGCATTGCTAACTGCCTCGTCAACCCTACCCTCTGCCTGATCCGCTGGCGCATGGCCTGTGTTTGGAACACCAGTTTTGCCGTGACTTGTACACGCGTCAACGGATTCTCTGAACTGATCAGCCCCTTCTCCATCCTCTCCGTCTCTGCGGTGGTATCCATTATGATCCTGGAAGCGACTTGCAACGCCGACTTTCTCTATCCCTGTCGTGCAAATAGGTGTTCGATTATCTCGATTTTCATCTCCACCATCGTTATCGCTGAAATCGTCGTCATCGTCTCCGCCATCGCTGCTCACATCGTCCTCCTTATTCTTCGGGGAGGTTTCAACGAGATGACGGAAAAAGATGTTTCCCTGGTCTAACACGACGCCCTGCGCTGTCATTGTTTCTTATTCCTTATCTAGAGGCCGCCTAATCCTTCAAAATAGGACTGTTGTTCTATTACTGTTGATATGTTTCAGTCCATTTTTACCACTAAAGCATTCTTTAAGTACTTAAATTATTACTTATTATTATTATTATAATATGCGCCCCCTTCAAATTTTGCGCTAGATACAAATTCGTTTCCGTTCGATCGCGGGAAACTGGCCAAGGTAATTTTGCGGATTTTTCATAATTGTAAGGAAATATTTAAACGTAGGATGTCGCCGTGGCTTTCCTTCAATATTGGTTGAATTATAAAATGTCCCATCTCTCTCCTCCTCCTTCTGACACGCTTTTCTTTCACAAAGTAACTGTTCTGGCACTGGAAGATCACGGTCGTGTCTGAGTTCACATATCGGGCATCGCACCGCGTTCTGTACTGCTCTAGCTCATGCCTATCTGGAATCTCTTAAAAACAGATGAAGAAAAAAAAATCACAAGTTAACTTTGTTTTTAAATAATCAGCCACAATGTGTGATGATTGAATCAGTAGGATGAATAATATTGCATTTATGGGGATGAAAAATGTATTCTTCCTTCGATAAAATGTATCCCATTTTCTGGTGAATTTGTTGAATGTAATGGACAAATACTGGGATAAACTCATCAACATCGACAAAGTAATAAATGCTAGAAGTTATTTCTAGAAACGTAACAATCTAACTTTAATAATAGACAAATTGTGTAATGGTTAGAAATACAACTCTAAAATAGCTCTATTTAAATCAATACTTGCCAATCTATCTAGTTCTACGAACTTAAACAACAAGAAAATAACAGCGTTCACTACGGCATGATGTTACAACATAATCTAAATCATAAGCACAAGTCTAAGCATTAAGTACTTGACCAGAGTCGGATTTAGGACGACTTGACTACAAGTCGCCTGACTGGTTGCCTCTTAAGCAAAAATAGAGGGTGGGAGTTGGCGCAAGAGGTAGATCATTAGTTTCTGAATCCCGAGGTCCCTGGTTCGTATCCCACGATCGACCAAACATGTACTTTGACCAATTTCTTCCCCTACTCATTGGGTTAGTGTCAGTAAAGTGTGACTCGCTGAAACAAGAGTCATGGTATGCCTATGCCCGCACTGTCTGTGTGACAGCACGTAAAATCGTTTGACGTTAGACTTAGAGCCCGTCTACAGTATAGCCCCATGATAATGCTGACGTTGACGCAAGGCAACAAACTAACAAACACTCTCTTTCTTAGACGAGGTGCCTCTATGGGAAGACCAAACCACAATCGTGAACTAAACCTCTCACAAAGTTTAACAATGAGCTATGTCATTCACAAATTAAACACACTTAGGACAGTTTCACAATATATTGCGTGCACCAATTAGCTGTTTGCGGAGTGACATTCCGATCTGCCTCTATAAAAAACTGAGTGAAATAAATTACGTGATCTCTAAATCGTGACGATCTGTTTATGTTAATGATTAATATTATGGCCCCCTAGCTAAAAAGACCTGTCTTAAGGATTATTTAGATGAAGATTGCGGCCCAGCACTGGCGTGTCAGTTGTGTCAACATTGACTAGCTTGTAGTGTTATTTTTTTTTTCAATTACATGTAGACATACTGGAAAATTGTTTTGAAATACTGCTCATGATGAACAAGCTTCTTCTGTTTACATAAACCTCCGATGCATAATTATGTTAACGAAGAGACACAACAGTCAGCCCTCTTGTTTGTTTTTTAATTTAACCGGCTTATGTTTCTTGTGCAAAGTAATGTATAGGACAAACAAAATATGCATTCCTTCTTGTTACACATATTTGTAGATGTTATTATTACTGTTATTATTATTATTATTATTATTATTATTATTATTATTATTAAGTCAAGAAAGCCTCAAATGTAGTGATACAAAAATTAATGTTAGTCTGACATAATAATGCGAGACATGTAAATAGGTCGAATCTAATTCGTATCAATTCTAGTTCCTTAAATGAACCTGAAAATTTCAATATATCACTACATTTGAGGCTTTCTTGACTATAAGGAAAGAGATTTTAAAGTCCAATGTTTACCTGGGGATGGGAACGGGAGTCACATACGGCGAAAACGAGACTTATGTTGAAATTGTCACCTTACGGTGCCAACGATGAAACTGGTAAGGATTTGTGTGGTGCGGGCAGACACGATCCTTTTAAATAATGATAGAGAAAATTATAACAATGCTGCCATATTTTTTACATCTTAAGATTCCCCCTTTCGTCACATCATACTCTTTTGTTTGTTTTGTTGCTTAACGTCCAACGTCAACACTATTATATATTGGCATTATTGTGGGCGGGCTCCAAGACTGACGTCAGACAAATTTACGTGCTAATACGTGCGTCGCAACCTGTAGTGTTGAACTGTGGAGGACTGACGTTGATTCGATAAAGTTGGTCCCTGTTGTTGTTCAAGTGTTGAATAATTATAATTCACGCAGACTCGCTCACAACATTAACAAGAAATCCTTTGTAGAAACGCAATAGGCCTAATGGAACTTTTTTGTTAAACGGCCTGTCTAAGGGTTAAGAATACACCTCAAGAATGTCGAGATCTAAATTAGTACTTGACAACTATCTAAATCTATAATGGATCTCAACAACAGAAAAATAACAGCGCTCACTGTGACAGGTTGTTGCAACACGTTCAAAGTATAACACTCCTCTCTCTACAAAGAGCAATCAATCAATCTTCTATCACTCTATCGCACCTTGCTCTTATATACACTGCACACAAAGCACATATCTAGAAATCGCTAGGCCTATTTGGCTGCTTACATTATTATTCATTAACACTACACGCCCCGTCTTTCTAAAGTGCGCGCTATTTAATGGACCTTTCAAAAGTTTGAAAAGCTTCGATATGAATTTTTTTTTTAAACAGAATGTGTGTAAACCAATGCAAAACGGTGGTAGCACAAGAGCGTATACCACACAACATGTGTGCGCACAACATGTGTGGGAGCTGATAGGAAAAGGATAATCAAACTTCGAGTAGTTTCTAGTAGTTTCTCCAATCCGGTAACAGCCGATTTAGTGAACACTACTATCTTGTCGCCTACGGGACGAAATCGGGCATATAACTTTTACCAATCGTGGGTTCGAACCGCATACCTTCCGATCTACAGACCAACGCTCTACCACTTTAGCCAGTTCACCACCACGCCACAACATGCACCTTCCATTCTAACAACACAGCTACAGAGTTGGGACTATTGGCCTACTTAATAACATCGACTCGTAATATCCGCCAGACCATTCATCAGTTTCACTGTCATGAAGAAAAGAAAATTATAACCGCAAATTTAAACAAATAAAACATCAGCAGTAAAAATCAATATGAGGTAGCTTTCATTCCTTTTCAAAATGAAAAAAAAAGGAGAAAAAAAAGTGACGCTGTGACATACACACTAAAAGTACAGAAAATTACGAGCAGTCAACGACATGGTTTCCATACTAATTATTGTGTAGGCCTTTTTTTCTGGGAGATCGTTTGTTCTTTGAAAGAAATAATTATTTTCAAAACACCAAAGGTCGAGATTAAACACCTACGTTGTGTTATCTCTTGTAAGCTTGTTATTATATTTCTCAATCTCTCTCCTTCGTCTTTATATATCGACCCCTTTGTTGGTTACAGTACTAGTAGACATAACTTTGCTTTTACAGTTGTTTGTCTGTTAGTCTCTCTTCCTCCATCTCTGCAACGTTCTCCCTCTCCTCTCTCTCTCTCTCTCTTCTCTCTCTCTCTCTCTCTCTCTCTCTCTCTCTCTCTCTCTCGCTCTTCCTCCCTCCATTGCTCTCTCTCTCACTTTCCTTTTCTTTCTCTTTCCTTTTCTCTCACTCTCTCTCTCTCTCTCTCTCTCTCTCTTTCTGTCACGCCTTCTCAGTTTCTGTATTCAAATTCCTTTCGATCGATGATCTTTTTGATATATTTGTAATAACTATTGTTAGTAAAAATTGTCATATCGGTGCTTTCTGTTTTTTTTTTAATTCTCAACATCCCGCTTTCATCATATGGAAGTAACCAACTCATGCTTTTCACTGCCGTTGGTGTGTGGAAAAGTAGTGCAGTAAATTAACATTGACAGGGTAATGCAGTTGATTCCATACGAACAAGCAGGGAAGAAAAACGTCCTTATAGTATAGATTAAGGGCTGTAAGTACAACGACACGAAAGCGTACGACTAGCCGTAACAATGTAAAGATAAGAAGGCTTACATGAGAGTCGTAACTACCGCGACGTTGTACTTACGACCCCTAATAATTAGTGATATTCTCTTGCTGATGAATGTGAAATCACTGGGAAAAACAACAACCAAAAAATATAAAATTAACAATGTATATACATAATATATCTAGTTCTAGTTAAGATTCCGTTCCTTGAACGGAAATATCATTTAGTGAAATAGTATTTCATGAGGATGGTCGCATTCAGTCTGGTAACAGTGATGCGGAATCGGACACAAAAAGAAGCAAATTACATAAAGTTTAACGGTCAGCAACAGCAGCTGTTGCTAAGTGTTAAGCAAAAAGTTTAAAAGATTAGAAAAAAAAACCATTACCCATGTGTTTGTTTGCAGAGACAGAGAAGATGTCATAAAATAGTATTTAATGAGTAGGATCTCATACTGACAGCAATATAAAATCGGAAAGCAAATGAGCAAATTCCATGAAAAATAGTTTGCATCAGCTGTTAAGCGCACATTTTAAAAAAGGAGGTCTATATCTCAGGATTGGGAAACCAAATGAGTAGTATCGTGGGACGTTTCGGTGATGGACAACCAATAAGTTCAAAATATTTGCATGAGCCTAGGATTACAGTGCATGCACACTATGTTATTAATTCTTAATCTGGGAAGGGAAACCAAGGGATTGTATCGATCTATACAATTATTACAGTGACGAACAATCAAAACTTTAGAATATGCGGCCCATGGTAGAATTGTAGTGCATATACAAATTGTATGTATTGATTTTAACATTCTAGATAACCTAGATAGGCACAAAAATTCAAAAAGATTAGCTATATTCAAGATCTTTATAGGCATGAAAAAGTAAAAAATTATTAGCTATATTGAAGAACTAGAGCTTGAATTTGACAAGCCAAAGTTTATGGTACAAAACATGGAGGAAGGTTTACAAAAACACACAAATATAGAGATAATAGAACGTACATAAAAATAATAATAATAATAATAATAATAATAATAATAATAATAATAATAATGTCGGCCTACTTTTGAAGAGATAAAATAATAGGTTAAAAAAAAAATCTTAATATTGGAACACAGTTTAATATATTTCTAGTCACAAAATCGCGTTCGGGTGGCTTTTTTTTTTAAAAAAAAAAGAGGTATCTGATTTTAGTATAATAAGTGGACCACGAATTTTGTTTCTTTTGTTTTATAGAATAATGATCAGAAATTCTAAAGGTGCCATTGCTCTGAACAAAAATAAAGCTACATTGATGCAAAATTTTAAAAAGAACCGTGCTGTAGTTAATCATGTAGAGGTGAGCAAACGTTGAGCTTATATTTTTGAAATACACTAATATCGATTGCGTTTTGAAATCGAGCAAAGCAGTTCTTGTACTTTGGTATAAGAAACAAACAACGCGTCGCTGTGCAGTGATTAATTTTCTAATAGACGAATAATTCGTCGCATATTAAAAGTTTTATTGCAAGTAAGATAAAGCATTCACGAACCAGAGAATATAAGAATAAAACTTCTAGCTTCTTTGTATAACCCGTTATTTGCGTAAATCCTTTGCAGCACGTAATCACAGGGGGAAAAACCTCAGTCTGTTTTGGTGTGTTATTTGTTTGTTTTTTGTTGGGTTTTTTTAATGGCCTGAGTTTATAGCCGTTTAGAGGCACATGGTTAGTTCCAGTTTTGCACGTTCAGCTATAAAACGATCGGGCTTTTGTGGTCCTAGGCTTGCAATAAAAAATAAATGTTTGAAATAGGGTACCGTATATAATATTATGTGTGTGTATTATACATCACGCAGCGAAATACTTAGTAGTGCTGTAAGAGTTGTGATCCGGCCACATTCTTTTCTCTCTCTCTCTCTCTCTCTCTCTCTCTCTCTCTCTCTCTCTCTCTCTCTCTCTCTTTTTCTCTCTCTCTCTATCAGTGTCTCTCTCTCTCTCTCTCTCTCCCTCTCTCTCTCTCTCTCTCTCTCTCTCTCTCTCTCTCTCTCTCTCTCTCTCTCTCTCTCTCTGTCTCTCTCTCTCTCTCTCTCTCTCTCTTTCTCTCTCTCTCTATCTCTCTCTCTCTCTCTTTTTCCTGGCTATTTCTTCCTTTTTTCTCCATTTCCTTTTTTATTTTTGAAGTTCCTTGAATGTTTTTTTTTATATGTCTCTTTGTATTATGCATGTATGAATATAATAATTATATAGAGAGAAAGGTAAAGCCGTTAAGAAAGTAAAGAACATTATATTTTTTTCCGAAGCAGACCTATACTTAGATCTCTCTAGCTTTGACAATCTCTGGACCTGCAGACTGAGGCAACGCAAAGACGGTGCCTAATGAAGCGTGCCGCTCTGACCATAGGTGATCAAAGGACGTGTCACACACAGAAACACAGGCTCTATACTACAGTACTAGCCCACCTCGTAATTACACTTAGTCGCAGTGTCACAGTGCTGGGACAGGGCGGGCGAGTCCCGTAGTATTGGTACTCAAGTACTTCTGCCTTTAGGGGGGTGCTGTAGTACTGAGTTAAAACATCAGCTTCCGACACAGGAGGTCTTTGGTTCGCGCCCTGGCGATATCGTTTAATGTGACTGGCTGAGACAGGAGTCATGTTATTCCCGCCCTGTCTAGTGTGTCGTAGAACATAGAATTGTCAGATGCTTGTCTTGAAGCCCGTCCACAATATAGCCTGTATAGTGCTGATATACTTAGATCTCTCTAGCTTTGACAATCTCTGGGCCTGCAGACTGAGGCAATGCAAAGACGTTGCCTAATGAAGCGTGCCGTTCTGACCACAGGTGATCAAAGGACTTGTCACACACAGAAACACAGGCTGTATACTACAGTACTAGCCCACCTGATAATTACACTTAGACGCAGTGTCACAGTGCTGGGACAGGGCGGGCGAGTCCCGTAGTATTGGTACTCAAGTACTCTCTTTACTTTAGGGAGGTCCGGTAGCCATGAGGTAGAACATTGACTTCCGACACAGTTGAGTTGAGTTGGTTTTAACGTACAGCATCAGCACTATATGGGCTATATTGTGGACGGGCCCCAAGACGGACGTCTGACAATTGTATGTGCTGCCATACACGAGACCCGGGCGGGGATACCATGACTCCTGTCTTAGCCGATCACATTATACTGACACCGACCCAGCCAGTAGGGAACGCAACCGCCAGGATTCGAACTCGGGACCTTTTAAGTCGGAAGCCGATGTTCTACCCCTGATTCACCGCGCCCCCCTTCCGACACAGGAGATATGTGGTTCGCGCTCTGGCGATTTCGCCCCCTACAGTAACTGGTTGGGTCGGTGTCAGTTTAATGTGACCGGCTGAGACTGTCTAGCGTGTGGGGGGACATAAAATTGTCAGACGTCAGCCTTGAAGCCCGTCCACCATATAGCCTATATAGTGCTGACGTTAGACATTAAACCAACTCAACTCAACGTATCCCGTTATCTTTATTTGTTTGTCTATCGATCTGCCTCTCCGTCTGTCTCTCTATTTCTATGTTTCTATCTCTCTTTATCTTTATTTTTGTATGTCAGTGCCTCTGTCTCTCTTTGTCTCTGTCTCTTTTTCTTTCTCTGGCTATCTGTGTCTTTCTATGCCTTCCTCTGTCTCTCTTTGTTTTTGTCTCTTTCTCGATATGTCTCGATATGTCTCTGTCTCTGTCTGTCTGTCTCTCTCTCTCTCTCTATCTATCTCTCTCTCTCTCTTTCTCTCTCTCTCGATCAAGTTCGCGTAAAATATTTTTTGTTGGTTTGAGTTGAAGGACTGGAACAGCTTATTGGTACTTCTCTCTTTATCTTTGTTTTTTATGTGTCTCTCTATTTGTCTGTCTCTATACTATCTCCCTCTCTCTCTCTCTCTCTCTCTCTCTCTCTCTCTCTCTCTCTCTCTCTCTCTCTCTTTCTCTCAGTATATCTATCTATCGGTCTATCTATTTCCTTTTCGATATTTATCTAAAATTAATGTTTATTTCTCTATTTATCTATTAGTCAATCTACCAATCTTTTTATCTTTTTTCGTTTCTTTCTTTAATCCTGTCCTTGTGCTTTTGTGTTTGTGTGTATGTTGGGGGTGTCCTCAATTTTGTTCTATTTCTAGTACACGCATTGCCTTGTTTTGTATTCACGACATGTTATCCATTTGCCCAACGTATCAGAAACTAAACCCCCGGTTTTATTATCAATAATACCATAAAAACTAATGTCTGTTTCCAATTACATGCGGATAAGCCGTACCTTCAGAAGAAGTTATGTTTGACTGCTACAAGAACAACAACTTCAGAGGAAACTAATATTTTACCTTACAACAAAAACTTAAAACAAACAATGATCAATTTGTATTTGGGTTAATGGACACTATCTAACAATGATAACATAATCATATATCGTGAGCGTACCTCTTTGTTTAACTGAGGCCTGCTCAATACGAGGCACAAAGACTGTTTTGTCTTGTGAGTCTCTCGGTCTGACAATAGCGATACACGTCTTGTATTCTTCTAAAAATCGACTAAGAATTTTATGCCACGGTTGGTCGATATCGATACAAGTTCTAAAAAGCTGATCGTCCAATATCTCTAGGTTAAGAACGGCTTACATCAAAACAAGTGACATAAAACCCATCGTCCAATTGATTTATGCGACGGTCGATATCGATACAAGTTTTAGACACTCATCGTTCAATCATGTTGTTATAATTATAAAGATCGCTATATATCGATACAAGTTTTAATAAGTCAATCGTCTCAATGTGCCACAATCGCTTGATCAATGTTCACAAGAAAAATTATCTTTAAAACATAATTCTTTTTTAAAACTAAGACAAGGCTCGCAAATCAATCATGAAGAATATAATCTCGGCAAAATATTGTTATTCTTTGGTTATGAATTACATGTTAGTGGTGAACATTTTCGAAGTTTTATTTAGAGGTATTAAAAACTGCTATTAGTTGTTATGTTATGTGATCATTGTTATAAGGGCTCTAACCAACCCCTATCACGTACTAACATAGAATAGAACTAGGTGTTGCTAGAAACACTTCTTAAGCAGCTTGTCTTAAAAAGTATATTATCTAGGGTACATAATTTATGCAATGCTTTTTTTTTAACGTTATCCTGTAGTGGTCCCTTATTATACAGTACTGAGGCAGCGGTTATGTCTGTGAAGCCAAATCATGAATATGTTACAACAGCTGAGAATCTAACTTGGCACCTGGGACCCACTGGTGATAAGCCTAGCTCACTACTGACTGAGCTTTGAAGCGACGCATGGCTCTCTGGTGTGGATTACACGTTCGAAACGTATCATAGAGGGTAGGGGGACATTAAAAGCCTATACCATATAATTATCCTGTACATGTAGGCCTACATAAGACACAATGAGAGGGGCGAATGGCGCTGGTTAAGTGGTAGAGCCTTGGTCTCTCAATATGTAGGTCCTAAGTTCGAAACCCACGATCGCCCAAAGATTAATTAATCGCCCCATTTCCTTCCCTCCAATTTAAAGGTCGGTGTCAGTAAAAACAACAATGTGATGGGTTGAAGCAGAAGTCCTAATAGTATCACGGTACTGTTTCTGTATGGCAGCACAGTTTGTGTGGTCAGAAATTAGCATTAAGATCCGTCCACAATACAGCATTTCTGCTGATGTTGGATGTAAGAAACTAACTCATTCACTCGGCAAGGTGTTCAAAGAGCGATCACATTCAAAGCTTATGCGATAAAACGTGTAGATGTACTGGTTTATGAGAAACATGTACTAAAATATATTTTTAGATATGGCTAGTTGAGTAGGTTGATTATCGTCCAACGTCAGCACTATGTATGCCTTGCTGTGGACTGGTCCAAGACTACCGTCTGACAATTTTACGTGCTGCCACACAGACAGTGCGGGGACACCATGACTCCTGTTTCAGCCAGTCACATTATAAGACACCGATCCAACTAGTAGAGGAAGATATCTGACATAATGAATACATTTTAACTGATTTAGGGTGTCAAGCTGGGGACCTCCCGATTGTAAGAAGAAAGATCTACCACTTGCACTAGCCCGTTATCCGTTAGACCCGGGTAAGCGTCTAGTTCTACTGGTTTTACTGTGCATAGGCCTAGTTCTTGATCTATTTGTTTTGGCTGGGTCTGTGTTGATTCTTCCTCAAGTACCCCCTCGATCCCTCTCAAGAGTCGCTAGCGGTTGTTAGGAGGGAAGTGGTCGGCACTAAATTCGATCACTTAGCACAAAGCAGACATTGGACATAGAGGAATCGGGAAAAAGGCTTTGGGAATTGACATATTGCTTATTAGGCTTTGCGATCTCTACGAGACCATGGATGACATAATCACGCCCCTTAGGCACGGTCGCTCATTGGCTCCGTAATTAAAAAAAAAAGAACTATGATTGGACGCCGCTGTAGATGAGATATATACGCCCTACCTTAAGTAACGTATCGCCGTAGTTTTGAGTATCGGCGCCGCTATCGAAAGGGCTCTCTCTAGAGGTCACCGGAAGAGGCTCTGGCTCGGCATGTCATGGTTAGTGCAGGGACATGTCAAAAGTAAAGCGTTGTTTTGTCGCTTAGCGTCGCATGTCAGCACTATTATTATAGGGTCTATTGTAGGCGGGCCACAGAACAACGTCTGGCATATTTTTTATGTGCTGCCTCACACGAGGCGGGGCTGGGATACCATGACTCCTGTCTCAGCTTGTCACATTAAATCGACACCGACCCAACCAGTTACACTTACAGGGAATGAAATCGGACAAATTAATATACTGATTGAGGAATTCGAATTGCGGACCTCCCGGTGTGGAGATCAGCGATCTTCCTCTGAGCCAGTTCCCCCCCCCCTCTCTCTCTAGTTCTCTCTCTCTCTCTCTCTCTCTCTCTCTCTCTCTCCTCTCTCTCTCTCTCTCAATAGAGGTGATCTACAAGTGGTCGGAAGAGCCTCTGACTTGTCAACTCATGATTAGGACTCGGTATGCAAGGCTCTAGGAGCTTAACTGAAGGGGCCCTTTGTCATAGTTAAACAATGCAGGTAGACTGTGTGCAGGAATGGCCTCTTCTCAGAGATCAGTGAGAGCCTAATTGGTTGAAAGAAGAGGAATGCATACAAGTCCAGTTCACCGCCATCAATTATACTTCTACTCCGAAGGCTGTTTTGGCAAAAGTCGCATTGCTGTTGTTTTCATTTGTGTTTGAATCATAAAATTAAAATCTAGAGCAATTTAGATTTTGTAAAGTTGTCTGAGCAGATAGTAGATTCATTATCACCCATGTCTGCTATAGACCAACTACTTGCTGAATCAATAATTATTGAATTGCCTAAAGTTAGTTATAATGATACCTTCTCTTTGTGTATCTCTCTCTATCTCTCTTCCTCTCTCTCTCTCTCTCTCTCTCTCTCTCTCTCTCTCTCTCTCTCTCTCTCTCTTGGTCCTCTTTTTCCTCTATGGGGCGTCCTAATATATTATCTTTGTTTTATCTCTCTTTGCATTTATCTCTCATGATTTTTACTTCGACCTATTCCCAGTATGTAATATCTCTATTTAATCCCACTTCAAAATATGTGTCTCTTATTTATCTTTGCACTATCTCTTTTTCCAACGTCCCCTCTCTCTTATGTCTATCTCCGTCTCCTTATACTTATTTTCCATTTGACTGCGTTCTGCTTTACCCACTAAATTGGGCTTCCTTTTCTCTTCATTTGCTTGAACGAAAAAGAAACTACAAAAGTCTGGGTAATGAATGTGTAAAACAAATCTTAATTTATCCAGCATTAATTATAAGCCGTTTTTTTTTAAAGAATGTTCTGTCACTTTTTCTTTTGTCAATAACTATCAGACAAGAAAATGCATCTGTTTCCTTCTCTGTCTATCTCTCCATCTCTCACTTTCTCTAACTTCTCCCCCCTTCTGATTGGGTCGGCGCCAGTATAATGTGATCAGCTGAGACAGAAGTCCAAGCCTCCATGCACTGTCTCTGTGTTGCTACACGAAAACTTGCCAGATTTTAGTCTTGGGTTCCGTCCACAATATAATCTATAAAGTGCTGACGTTGAAGGCTAAGAAACAACACATACTTCACTGCCACATGCGTCAGTCTCTGTCAGCCAAACCACTCACTCTTCTCTGAGCTCATTATGTCAGTAATGATTTCTAGGCGAGTAAATAATTATCCATGTTGTAAAGGTATACATACATAGGCCCTGACAATTTGGGCTGGAGGTCCTACTGGTAATGTATGAAAGTCGGCGTGTTTTAGAACACAAAATAATGTTGTTTTTTAAAAAGAGGCACGAGTGGTAATAAAGTATAATTAAACATTAACCATTATAACGACACCTACGGCCGTCGTTGGTAAACGTTTCTTTCCACAGTACTAATACATAGAACTTTACTGAGCACAACATCCTAGAAGAATAATCATAATCATCATCATCATCATCATCATCATCATCATCATCATCATCATCATCATCACCATCATCAGTATTATTACTATTGTTGATATCATCACCATTATCATTAGTTTTATTACTATTATTGATATCATCACCATTAGTTTTATTACTATTATTAATATCATCCTCATTACTAATATTTATTATTATTATTATTATTATTTATTATTTAATTTTATTGAACATAGTAGGTTATCCCTATAAAATAAAAACTTTTAAAAAGTGTTTACCTTTTCAAGCAGCACTGTTAGTGATTGTGGTAATCCCCGGTGTGTACAAGCTAGTAATGCACTTTGCTCTATCCACAAAACACACAGTTCTACACAACGAGCCCCAGCCCCGCCAAAAATTAATGTGGCCCACGATCCGACGTTAATGTCCTCGGACATGACGTGAGGGTAGTGGAGTTTATGTGGGCATACATGTACAAGGCTTAGAGCATTGTAAGCCTCGCGATTCACAGTACGATAACAGATGTCAATCAGGCTCGTCAGGCATGATGCACCAGACAGCGGGCTGTGTCTACGTTGTCGTTCGCCAATACAAATTATTATTAAACGTTTGTACCACACCGCCTCGCCGTTCTGTATGCTTCGCCTTTCAGAGAGTGTGAATAATAGTGCTAAATCTATAGTCTCTGGTCGCACATTGGATAGAGCTATATTGATTGGACGTCGCCACAGGTTCCTTTACCTATCGTCCTCGTTTTGGCAATAGGCCTCATTATCGCAAGGCGTATGAGCCTGTCACGCAGATCTTAATGCTCTACACAGAACATTAGTACTGGTATTCTTTTTAAAGACCTATGCTAACCTCTCAGACATGCTGCTTAACACTTACCAGGCGGGGAGTGCTGGGGCCGGCTGGTGCTATTATAGCGTGCAGCTGATTGCTGATTGACAATACATACACAGTGACATGTACAGCAAGCATTGGGCCTGGGGCTTGTCTCAGGTCGGGCCGCTCTCTGTCAGGTGAGGTGATTGGAGCCAACGATCGGAAGGTTGGGTGGAGCGAGCTAGCTCAGTCGGTAAAGCGCGCGCCTCAACTACTACTACTTCTATGATCTATCACTTCTACTATTTCTACTACTGCTGCTACTACATGCAATACCATGCACTACGACTACCGCTAGTACTACTGCCTTTACTACTACTACTACTACTACTACTACTACTACTACTACTACTACTACTACTACTACTACTACTACTACTACTACTACTACTACTATTAATACTACTTCTACCACTACTGCTAATACTTCTACGGCCACTTCTGCTACTTAGGAAATCATGAATCAATATTACAACGTGGGCCTATTATTAATTTTACGCTTACTCTTTTATCACGGTACTTTTATTGTGAACAATCTAAATCACTACATCTATAATAACCTTGATAATATCAAGTATTAGACCCTTAAGACATTATAAATCAATGTTACATAGTATATACGCGTAGGCCTATTATTCACTTCACACCCCCGTCTTTTATCACCAAACCTATAGTAATATTCATACCGCGTCGACTATCGTGAGTCTTTCATCACGCTCGTAGGCTTCAACTTGAACACGATACGCAGACCTGTGATAAACTTGGATAAATCTGCACGCACCACTAACCAAAAATATCCCATTATCAATAGAGGCTTTGTGATCTACACTACGATAACGGGTGACACAATTACGCCCCTTATTTAGACGCGGTGGTTTTTTTTTTTTTTTTTTTTTTTTCTGAGTGCTCAATAGCTCCAAAAATCTAAAAAAAAAAAAAAAACAACAAAACAATAAAGCAAAATAAAACAAAACAAAAAACATCATTATTTTGTTTTCTGACCGAGGGTCACGGAACGTTATCAAGCTGTCATTAACTTGACGAGAGCGCGGTTTGATTTGATTGCTCATAATTCGAATCTGAAGTCTATAGTTGTTTTTTTACATTGTGCCCCTCATTATATTTATTACACTATATTATTATTATTATTATTATTATTATTATTATTATTATTATTATTATTATTATTATTATTATTATTATTGTTGCTGTTCTCTCTCTCTCTCTCTCTCTCTCTCTCTCTCTCTCTCTCTCTCTCTCTCACACATCTCTCCGCTGGTTAAACATGTGAACGGCCAGGTTGTTGTTTTTTCTCAGTTCCTGAGTCTGGCAACAAGTGAAGTTACCGTTACACGTTAGTGTTGGACATGTCCCCTCACTGCCTAGTCAGCTTCTGGCGAGAGAAGGCTTACGGGATTTGCGATCCATCCGTCGATAACGGATGACGTTTTTGTGCCCTCTAGGCACGGAGTTTTCTGATCGTTCATTGGCTGTATAAGTCTAGAAAAGAGCTATGATTGGACGCCGGTGCAGTCACCCACCTCTCGTCTTCATTTTCGCTATAGGCTTACTGGTTGGGTCGGTGTTAGTGTAATGTGACTGAGACAGGAGTCCACGTCTCCCCGCCATATCTCTTATGTAACAGGACGTACAATTATCAGACGCTAGTCTTGGAGGTCGTCCACCAGATAGCCTATACAGCTAGGAGCTCCATTATCGCAAGCCTTCTATAAAATTTGCCATGAGAAGAGAAACCCACAAAACAAACCCAACCATTCAACCAGAATAACAATGCTGCACTTTAGCGGCGTGTGTGTCCGCCACAGAGGACTAAAACTAGAGTTATCGATGAGAGAAATGCTGCTGCTGAAAAAACTATGCACGCAAAGAATGATTAGAACACAAGTTTAGGGCATTTTTAACGGTAGTTTGGCATCTCACCCAAGGAGACGAAAATAAGACAGAGGAAGAGAGAGTGTAACTGAGATAGAGGGAGAGAGAGTGTCTGTGTGGTTTTTTTTTTTTTTTTGTTTTTTTTTGTTTTTTTG
>RQTK01000349.1:177854-202047 GCA_003991915.1 Elysia chlorotica | reverse complement strand
GGTTATTTATGGCAGCATTGTCATGGATTTATATCGGAACCGGGTCGTGATATAGACATCTTTTACAAGCGCTCTGTGATAAAGTGCTCTGTTGCCTGCAGATTGGCGCGTGTATCCCTCATTCCGGGGTTGGGCCTACCTTGTGCAATGTTCTGGCACCAATGCTAAGAATTGGCCGGCCCGCCTCAGTGTTTACTGCGACACGCCACTACAGTAGGATAATTGTATTAAGTTGTTATTGTGTTTAGTGAACCGAGTCTGATTGGGTAGGGCCTTGGTGAATGACGTGATTACATGCCGTGTATGTTTAAAAAAAATATAACATAGGAATTGGCCGCTTAGTTTATTCTTCTTGTTTCCCTCCCTTGGTCCTGTCATTCTTTTTTTTATGTTGTTATATTTTTGTTTTGTTTTGTTTTTGTTTTTTGTTTTTTTTTGGGAGGGGGGGGGGCTTTTGTTGTTATGTCGTTGTCGTTGTTGTTGTTGTTGTTGTTGCTGTTGCTTTCTAAATTCCTTTTTTTCCTATATTAAAACAATCATTATTTTACAAATAATTCGATTCGATTCCTGTTGCTATTGACATTGCATTATTTTGCTATTGTCATCACAACCATAATCATCATCATCATCATCATCATCATCATCATCATCATCATCATCATCATCATCATCATCTTCATCATTATCATCATAATTGCAATAATAATGTCTATCCTTTCTCCGATTCAGTGGTCTTGGCGTGTGCAGCGAACCGCCGACTGTCTCACAAACAAGAGCAGCACGCTACCGCTATGCTCGAGAAAGTGAGGCAGATCAATGACCTCGAGGCTGAGTTGGTCAAGGCGCGGGTTCAAATCTCAGAGCTAGCTGTAGAGGCAGTGAAGATGGATGGCGCGGAGGCGAGAGTGGCAGCACTGAACGCTACAGTCCTGCAGGTCAACATTCGGCCACCAACATTATTTTATTATGAATGGGGCTGTGGGCACGTTTATATCATAGTCATTCTAAGGCATAGAGTGGGTCATTTTATGACACAGAGAGCGAGAGAGAGAGGGGGAGGGGAGAGTCGCAGGCGGACCGACAGACTGATATACAGACAGGAAAACGGAAAACTAGAGACGGATCGAGAGAAAGAGAGAGACAGACAAACAGGCACTGGGATAGAGAGAGACAGACAGACTTTTAAATAGTTTCACTAGCGACTTTTTTGTCTATCTCTGTGTTTTTTGAGTGTGAGTATAATGTAAAAGCCTACGACAGGTATTGTGGTAGACTTATCAGACGTGGGTTTTGAGACCTGTCAACTATATTAAGTCTTGGTTCTGATGTTGGGAGTTAAAGAAACCAACTCAATGACTCACTTACTCAATGTGTTTGTATCTCTGCAGCTCAAGCAGGAGAATAAGAGACTGGAGGAGCAGATGGAGCAGGAGTGGCAGCGGAGAAAGGTGACTATACCAGGCATTATGTGGACTCCTTCGCGTTTAAAGTGTTCAGTATATATTATATGTAAAGAGGCGTTAACAGTCTCACACTGCATGCTTTAAGGCCTAGGCTATTCCTTGTGCTCAAACTATTTTGGAGAATACATACAAGATAAAAGTTTTGGTTTTTATTAGTTTGAACTGGAAAGTGTGCAGACCAATACAAAGAGGTTCTAGCACAAGAGCATTATCATTGTGTATTCAGCATGTGTGCTGTGTGATGAAAAAAGTTTAATAATATATAATTTGTTTTCTACATATAAAGACGAAATGTTTGTTAGTTTGCATATGTCTTTGACTGATTTGTGTGCGGGTGATGCAAATGTCGACTCTGTGTGTGTAGACTTTTGCCAATATATTTTTAAATACCTTTGAATTTTTTTTAAAGTGCTTTAAACTTTCTCTAGGTAAAGCGTTGCTGTTGTTGTTGTTGTTGTTGTTGTTGTTGTTGTTGTAATATCCAATAAATTCTGCTCATAGCGCTTCCAGTTTCACACATTTAAATCCTGTTCATAAAGAATATGATACAGAACAAAGAAAAAAATCACATACATACAAAACAAAGCGAATATTTTCATACAAAATCGTGGTTTTTAAAATACAGTACTTCAGCTGTGTGGTGGAATAAATGTGTTTGATGATGAAACGGTCGCTTCATTTTGTTAAAGAGTGGGACTGATATTAAACAGGTGTAACAAAGGGCTTTGTATTTCAATCTTTTCCAACATGTCCTGATTAAGCGTGCCCAACCATAGTTGGGGCATTTCTCAAGAGCAGAAATATAGAATTAGGGACAAAACTAAGGATTCTCAAAACATATGTTTGATCAGCCCTTTTGTATATTTGCGCTAGCTGGACAATAGCAGATGATGTTCGAAAAAAACTTGAAGCAGCAGAGATATGGTTCTTTAGAAAAAATACTAAGAATATCGTGGAGGGATAAGAGATCAAACAAAGATGTGCCGGATTAGCCTAGAATAAATAGTTATTTGATAAAAACTGGAAGAAAAAGGCAAATGGAATTTGTAGGACATCTGAACCCACGCATTCTTTTTTTGGGGGGAAAATAGATGCTAAAAGAAGTAGAGATAGAGAAAGAATAATCTATTAAAATAGTCCAAACATATGGGCAACCAATAAAAAAAACGGGAGCAATTTAGACTTTTTAAAGTTGCCTAAACAAGAACATGAGTGATGAATGACTGTACTTGCTTGCCCAGACGGCCGTATCCCAAATGGAGGCAGCCCAGGGACTGGTAGGCTTACACCTGGAGAATGCCACGAGGAACCGTCAGGAGGCAGACAGGTACCGCCAGCAGTGCCACGACCTGATTGGCCAAAGAGATCATGTGACCCAGCGACTGGCCGACACGGCGCAAAGCCTGGAGGAGAAGAAGCAGGAACAGAGGGCAGCCTTGGAGCATTGTTGTTGTTGTTGTTGTTGTTGTTGTAATATCCAATAAATTCTGCTCATAGCGCTTCCAGTTTCACACATTTAAATCCTGTTCATAATGAATACGATACAGAACAAAGAAAATAATCATATACATACAAAACAAAGCACATTTTTTTCTTACAAAAACGTGGTTTTGAATATACAGTAAACAGAAAACAGGTGTAACAAAGGGCTTGTATTTCAATCTATTCCAACATGTCCTGATAAAAACAGATTAGGAGCAACCCATATGTTTGATCAACCCTTTTGTATATTTGTGATAGCTGGACAATAGCAGATGATGTTCGAATAAAACTTGAAGCAGCAGAAATATGGTTTTTTGGAAAAAAAAACTAAGAATATCGTGGAAGCATCAGAGACCAAACAAAGATGTGCTAGATGAGCTTAGAATAAATATTTATTTGATAAAAACTGGAACAAAAGGCCAAATGCAATTTGTAGGAGATCTAAATCCACGCAAAAGTGTATAACTTTCCTTTATCTAGGAAAATGGATGCTAAAAGAAGTAGAGGTAGACAAAGAATAATCTATTAAGATAGTCCAAACGGAGGAGAAACAAATACGAAAAAACAGGAGCAATTTAAACTTTTTAAAGTTGTCTGAACAAGAACATGAGTGGCGTACCCCGGTGATTAAGAAATGAGTGATGAATGACTGTACTTGCTTGCCCAGACGGCCGTATCCCAAATGGAGGCAGCCCAGGGACTGGTAGGCTTACACCTGGAAAACGCCACAAGGAACCGTCAGGAGGCAGACAGGTACCGCCAGCAGTGCCACGACCTGATTGGCCAGAGAGATCATGTGACCCAGCGACTGGCCGACACGGCGCAAAGCCTGGACGAGAAGAAGCAGGAACAGAGGGCAGCCTTGGAGCAATGGAAGAAACAGGCAAGCGTGCCAAGCAGGGGATTAGAAAGTTTTAGTTTAGTTAGTTTAAGCCTCTTGATTCTGTGTGGAACATAGGGCTGCAGCAAATCCCCTCCACCTACCTCGGTTCTGGCTGGTCCTCTTCAGCTCGGCCCATGTACTACCAGTGGCTTTTATCTCAGCATTGGTGCTTCGCCGACAGTTTGCTTCGGACATCCGACCTTGCCTTTACCTTGGGGTTTTCTTTCTATAGCCTGTCTTCTTATGTGGAATACAGGCTTTCAAAGTGTGTGGCCTATCCAGCCTCATTTGAACTTTCTGATATCTGTCTCGATGGGGGTTTGCTTCGTCTTGTCCTAAAGTTCTTTGTTCGTGATAACTTCAGACCCACTCACGTTGAGGATGTCTCTGAGACATCTGTTGCTGAATGATTGCAGTTTATGGCTATTGGTATTGGTAACGCGCAATGTTTCTGAGCCATACAGTAACACCGACTTCACATTGGTATTGAAGATACGGATCTTGTTTCGCACCGAGAGGGCTGTAGACCTCCAGATTGGTCTTGGGGTATTAAAAGCTTACCTTATTAATTTTCGGTATCTGATGCCCTCGTCTATTCCTCCGTCTTTACTTCCAACACTGCCAAGATAAACAAACTTGTCAACCTTTGATATTTTTCTGATGCAGCTGCAGTGGGTCTGCCTGTCTGTTATTGATTCGTATGGCCTCAGTTTTTCCTATATTTATCTGGAGTCCAGTCATTCTGGCTTCTTCTGACACACGATATAGTTTCTCTTGTGCATCTTCTTGCATTTTTGAGAGAAGTGTGAACTTGTCTGCAAAGTCAAGATCCTCCACCTGCCTCTTGAAGGTCCATTGGATACCCGTCCTCTGGCCTGTAGTTGACTTGGGGGGAGAATTAGAAAGGTGGAGCAGAGAGCAGCCCATGTGAGCCCCTAGAGGCTAGACAGGTGGTAGTAGGTCAGCATGAAAGGGTGAATGGAGTGGAAATACCTTGTGTGATTTTGATAGTAATGGGGATAGAAGGGGTCTGGTGGATAAAGGTAAGTGCGAAATATTAAATGACAAACAGTTTGGGGGATGCATAAAAATGGAGAGGGTGGAATTGTAAGAATGGAATGGTTGACACAGAGATAGAGAGAAGAGGAGGGTAAGAACGAAAACGTTGATAGATATAGAGGGGGGGGTGGAAAGAGGAATGGTGGAATTGTAAGAATGGGAGCGTTGATAGAGATAGGGAGGAGGGAGAGAGAGAGAGAGAGTTTGAGGTTGGGGGGCCTGGAAAAAGCTGAGAGTGAATGGGCGAAGATAAAGATTATTGTGAAAAAAGAAAAAAGGGAGGGGAGAGATTAAGAATGGGAGGTTTGATAGGGGTAGAGAGAAGTGGGAGAGAAAGAGAGAGGGGAAGGGTGGAATTGTAAGAATGGGAGCGTTGATAGAGATAGGGAGAAGGAGAGAGAGGTTCGGGGGCCTGAAAAAAGCTGAGAGTTAAGGTTATTGTGAAAAAAGAAAAAAGGGAGGGGAGAGATTATATGGGACAGAAATGCAAATAATTAGGGCATTAATATTTCCAAACGCAGCTTTTTAATTTTAAAACTGCTTTTTTTTTCAAAACAGCGGACTACCCACTTTTGAGATTGTTTGATTTCAACATTTTGCGCAGGCGTAAAACAATGTCTGTTCTTGTTTTGTTTTTTAGGGTTTTTTTTATTATTAAATAGTATTTATATTTTTCTGACAGTGTATAGCTTTAAGAGTCCTACTTGTGTATGTAAAATATTCTTCAAAAATGTATATGTACGATCAAGAAAGTTTTTCCTATTAAAGGCTTCTCTATTCGTATCTCCTTGTATCTGATCTTTGCGCTACGGACCTGTGTAGGAGTTTGAGTTGAAGGATCGTCTGGCCACCGAGACAAAATCTCTTGAACTGGAGCGGAGAGAAAAGTCATTGCTGGAGGAGCAGAAGAGACAAGCGTCGGAGAAAATGGAGAGCCTGGAGCAACTTCTTCAGGAGGCCAAGGTGAACACCATAACACCAGGAACGACATTTTAATGAGAGTGATGCTATCCGTAGAAAGTGGAAGGGGGAGGGGGGAGAGAGAAAGGGTGAGGGAGGGCTCAAACCCAAAATCACCCAACATGATTCTCATACATTCTACCCCCTCCCCCAGGGTTGAAGGAAAAAAAATTCACTTTAAATTAATTTGTTTGCTTCCTGCTATCCCCACTTCCCCTTTGAGCCAAAGCCATGCAGCCAAGTTGTAAATCAAGTGTGTGTCTGGGCAGGTTGTAGCATTCTACTGTCCTCCTTTACAGCTGAGCTGATTTTAGTAGGGTTTTTTTTCTCTTCCTCCTTTCCTCTTCTTGCTCCCCAAGTCATGCAAAGCGGGGAAATCACCACAATGTTTGTGTACTCAGGCAGGCAGGTTGATGCACTCTCCAGGGCTCACTTTCTACCTTCTAACTTGCAGTCCCCCCTCGTCCCGAAGCCAAGCTCAAGGTCAAAACACTAATAGTGCCCCCCATCCCCTCAAAATCCCCTCAAAGTTTAGCCAATGGGAATATACTTGTTTCCCCTTTCTTTTTTTCTCCCACCCCTTCACCTCCTCTGTTTCAGGCCAAGCTGGAGGTCTCCGTGGCGACCGTGTGTGTCCAGGCAGGCTGTGGCCTTGAGCAGCTCCTAGAGGCGAGTGTCCAGGTCAGGCCTGAGTGCCGTGCCAGCCTTGCTCAGACAGAGCCCCGTCACAGCGTGGCTGCTGCATCCACCCAGACCGATGCGCGTCAGGTGAGGGTAATGGCTTGCCAGACCAGCCAGTCAGAGTGGACAGTGTCGGACGGGACTCAAACCCAAACCTCGTCACTCGTTCATGTGGACATGTGCCAGTCTCCTCATGAGTTAGGCCAGTTTTACAAGCACGTTGGACTGCAGGTTAATCTGACCGATGAGAGTCAGGGTTCCAGCAACACTGTCTCTTTTGGAACACACATGACGGATGTTTCAACCACTCAAGAGCAAAATACCACTAAGTTTCTTTCAAAACACTCTAATTTGGACAAAATTAAGATGAGGCCTATGGATTCTCATTGTTCTAAAGATACAGATATTTGCTTTGAAGAAAGGAGAAAAAAGCTAGCTACGGCAGGAAAAGATGAACGTGTTGAAGGAATGAGGAGAAAAGAGCTGGCTGCTGCAGGAAAAGATGATTGTGTTTTGGATTCTCCAAGCTATGCTTTGGAAGATTATGAACCCCTTGACAGCCAAGAGGAGGAGTTCCCTGGACAGAATGAACCAAACAGGAGCACAGCAGCGGTGCCAGCAAACACAGGTGGCGCATCAGCGAGCATCTGGCAACATACGGCATCACCTTCACATTCCGAATCTTCAGGCTGTCGGACTGGGCAGAAACTTTTTAGAAAACCATCGTGCGTTCAGAATTTCAGCGAGCCTTGTACGATGATCTCAAACTCAAAGTCTGTTCTTCTGGAGTCCCCCATTAAACTGGAGCAGGGTGATCTTGGAAGGAAGAGCAAGCATGAACATCTTGAAAGAAAGAGCAAGCCTGATCATCTTGGATGGAAGGGGAAGCCCTGTTCTGAAATACCTGCCAGTCTCAGCAGAGAATCAAGAGGCAAGAGAGGTCCGAAGTATCCTCACCTTTTTTATGCAACAGGCGACGAAGAGAGGCTGGGTCAATCCTCCCAGCCTGACGCTGAAGGGGAAGCAGAATCAAACAAGGTGGTGTTGACAGATCAAGACTTAACCGAGTGTACACAAAAAGCGTTTATGTTGACGGCTGAGGCAACTAAAAGTTGTGCTGAAGAGAGACGTCATAGTGACTCCACCTGGGTCCAAAAACCTGTCTGGGATAGATACACCAAGCAATGTGAGGACTTGCCTGCAGCGAAACAAAAAGATATGGAGGTGATTAAAGATTTGAACAGGTTTCACCCTACTGCTGGTGTTAGGGGAAATCAAAATAACGCTGTTTATCAAACGGACCCATCAAAAAGTTTCCAGCATGCCCCGACCATTGATCAAGTCCCTTCAGTCACGAAAATGCAGGAGCTTTGTCCAGAATCTGGGTCCAGCATGGGCCTCAGCCACGAAATCAAAACTGAGGTTTTGGATCCACAAAACAGCAGCTATTCTAATTTAGACAGAGACTATAGCCGGGATAGGGCTTGTGGCAAAGATATAACCAATCAATGCAATGAAAATATTCAAGATATTCAAAATAGCCATGAGAAGCAAGGGTTATCGAACCATCGTATCACTGTCAACAGCAGGCTATGGAACAGCAACACCCATGTGAAGCAGGAAGAACCCAAGGCCAGTGATGGCATTTATAGCACAAAGAAATTCAGTAAATCTTTATGTCTGGTCAAAAACAAAACAGCAGTTACCACAAATCAAAACATATCAACGCTACCAACAACCACAGATCAAAACATATCAACTCTACCAATTACCACAAATCAATACAATTTAACTCTACCAATTACCACAAAGCTACACAACTCAACTCAACCAATTACTACAGGCAATGATGATACTTCTTCCTTGTCCAGCCATTCTGGTCAGATAATCCTAGGTGAAAACACTAAAATTTTACCCAAACAGTCAGTTCACACTGCCGCAGGCTCATCAATTCTTAAACCCAGAGAGGACAAACCTATGAATCAAAACCAGCAAGCGGAAATAAGAAAACCTTCACAGAGACAAACGCTTGGAACAAATGAGTGTTGGGGAAAATCTTCAACATCTAAGAATGTCAGCAATCAGGTTAGTGACTTAAGGAGCTCGGACGTCCGTGAAAACCAAGTGAACGATCAACAGTGTGACCGAATGATGGAGCCGGATTCTGGACATAACAAGAGCGGAGGAGTAGTAGTCACTTCCCCTTCAAGCAGTTCAAACCGCAGTATCTTCCGATCTTCAAAACCGCGGCGATCCCTGCAGGAAACCATCTCCGCCTTCACGGCTAGCCCCAAGACCCGTCACATCCTGGGTGCCCCGACCCCAAAAAGAACAGGTCGGAGTTCATCATCATGTGCTGTTGTTGCCAAGGTCGCACCCTTGGACAAGATTTCCGGGTCTACTGCTACAAGTGACAAGTCAGAGCTGTCAGGGACCAAGTACCGCCCTCCTGCACCCAATCCTGCCAGACACCTGGCAAACGCAAATAAGTCTGGCAGCAGTGATCAGCGTGTGAAGCAACCGGACAAGAAGTTGTCTCCCCTGTTCCATCCTGTCATGACGAGATTGGTCGGGTACAGCCTAGGCAACGCCAGTGCAGCTTCCACTGGAAATACAGTAGTACCCAAAGGCATCTTAAAAGGTATCGCCATAAGGGCAGGATATCTGTTTTGTAATGTGACGTTTTTGTTCTTTTTTATTTTAAATAGAAAAAAAACAGTTGATTTTCAATGTAAAGTCTTTGTTTCTCTTTCTTTTTGATGTTTTATTATATCAAAGTATAAAAAAAAACATTGCTTTGTAATCTAATGTTCTTTTTTATTTTCTTTATGTTATATGTTTCATGATATTAAATTAGAACATTTGATATGTATTTTTTTCCCAAAAGGTTTGATTTTTTTTTAATATAAATTATATTTCTTTCTCTTAAGGTTAACTTATTTATTTTTTCTTTATGATTTTTTTTTTTTAATTTTTTCACTAAAAGATTTATTTTTCTTAAACGTAAAGGTTTTATTTCCCTTTCAATTTTAGTTTACTGCTCTCCATGAATGATTTTTTTTTTCTTTAAACAGTATTTTTCCTTTGAATAATTTCATTCTGCTATGTCCTTGAAAGAAAATAAATTCCATTTGAAAGTATTCAAGTCTTTCTTAATCTTTAAGATGTTCTTTTTTCCTTTTCCTCCAAAACATTTTTTTCTTTTTTCTTTTCCTCTTGTTTGTTTGTGTACAAATATTTTATTACTTGTTTTGTTTTCTTTAAAAAAAAATTCATTCAGAATAATTTTCTCTCTCTCAAAAGTTTGTATTTCACTTTTTCATCTACAAGATTTCTCAACTGTTTCCAAATGTCATGCTTAGCTCCTCAGTGCGGCTCTGCTCAAACAAAGTCTGTGCGTTTTCCATCACAGCTTGAGATACACATGAAGGTGAGTTATCTTTGTCCCCTGCTGGTTGGGTCGGTATCAGTACAATGTGATCGACTGAGACAGAGTCATGAGGCCCTGCATTGTCTCTTTGTGGCAGCTCCTTGTCACTTATTGTATCCCCGTCCTGTCTCGTGTGTGGCAACACATACAATTGTCAGACGTCCGTCTTGGGGTCCGTCTACAAAATAGCTTATATAGTGCTGATGTTGTTAAAACCTACTCAACTCAACTCAACTCCTTGTCTTTTATTAATGTTGAGACCTATCCACAGCATAGCCTCTATAGTGGTGACATTAGACGTAAAACAACAACATTTTTAACATGATTATTTTCGTCTCTAATAACAGTAGTACATGTGTAAAGGGGAAAAATATACCAGTGATTATAAAACAGTTGAGTGTTTAATGTCTTTTAAATATATAAACTACTATAGTCACCCAAGTGATGTAAAAAAGTTGTATGGGTAATGTCTTATTTGTTGAAGGCCTTACACAGCTACACTTAGCCAAGTTATGTGAAATAATGGTTGTGTGAAAAAAATATTTTCTGAACAGAAACATTATCATCTCCAATAACCACACTGATTATAAAGCATTTATGCGATTAATATATTTTCTCATCAAGCCAATACTCAACAATAATTAACCCAGTATTGTAAAACAGTTGAATGTCTTGTTTGACTAACGCCCTAACTTGTTGCGGCCTTAATCAGCTACAATTATCCTAGATATGTTATACAGTTATATGATGATTCATATCCTACTTGACTAGGCCTTTACTCAGCTACACTTATCACAGTACACCTTGTGTTGTAAAACTGTTCTATAATTAATGTGTTGTTTGATTCATATCTTAATTGAGTAGGGCTTTACTCAGCTACACTTATCACAGTACACCTTGTGTTGTAAAACTGTTGTGTAATTAATGTGTTGGTTGATTGATATCTTAATTGAGTAGGGCTTTACTCAGCTACACATATCACAGTACACCTTGTATTGTATAACTGGTGTGTAATTAATGTCTTGTTTGATTGGTATCTTAATTTAGTAGGGCTTCACTCCTCTACAGTTATCCCAGTACACCTTGTATTGTAAAACTGTTGTGTAATTAATGTCTTGTTTGATTGGTATCTTAATTGAGCAGGGCTTTACTCAGCTACACTTATCACAGTACACCTTGTGTTGTAAAACTGTTGTGTAATTAATGTCTTGCTTGATCTTAATTGAGTAGGGCTTTACTCAGCTACAGTTATCACAGTACACCTTGTATTGTAAAACTGTTGTGTAATTAATGTCTTGTTTGATTGATATCTTAATTGAGTAGGGCTTTACTCAGCTACAGTTATCCCAGTCATGTAATAGTGTGGCTATAGGTCCTGGTGATCGGAGTATAATCTGAGCACGGCTTTACTGAGTTTACTCAGGTGCAGTTACCCCAGTTATGTAATACCAGATAATTGTCATGTGTGATTGATGTCTTAACTGATCAGGTAACTGGTTGAGTTGGTGTCAGTATAATGTGACCGGCTGAGACAAGAGTTATGGTATCCCCGCCCTGTCTCCTGTGTGGCAGCACATGAAATTAATCATCAGACATCAGTCTTGGGGCAGCTCCACAAAATAGCCTATATATAGTGCTGATATTGGACGTTTAACCAACTCAACCCAACTCCTTTATCTGAGCTATAAATATCCCAGTGAAGTAAAACATTTTTGTGCTTGATGTCTTGTCTGAGCAGGGCCTCACTCAGGAGAGCCAGGATGGTCAGATGTCCAGCCCGCCTGTAGCTGAGCGGTCGTTGTCCAACATGTTTGAAACTGGCTCTAAACAACCACAAACATCGCAGTTAACACTACCAGCACAAACACCACAATCAACACAACTATCACAATTGACAAAACCATCGCAATCTACACAACCACAGCAACTACCACATTCACCACAACTACCACTGCCATCACAACTAGCACTGCCACCACAACCTCAGCTTCCACGACCGTTGCATCAAACAGCTGAAACACCACAGCACAAGGCTGCAGACGAGGGGAAATCCCAAACGCCTGACAACCAAGAAAGCTCCGTGAAAGGTTCGGCCCTGAGGACTGTGACTAGCCCTGACTCTTGTGAGAGCCTGTCATGTACTTTCACAAACAAGAATCTGTCGTCAGAAGCTACTTTCCCTGGCCAACAGTGCAATCAGGATCATCGGAATGTAACACTGCATGTCTCAGACTCAGAAATGCAGTGCCCTGCTACGGTCATCCCAGAAACCCCAAATCTGTCAGGTTTGACGCAGGGCCCTTGGAAAGGTAGAATTGTCTGTTGGTTTTTTAACATGAAATGCCAGTGACTAGGATAATTATAGTAGGTTTTTTTTAATATTATCATCAACGAATTCCTTAACTCTCTCTCTCTCTCTCTCTCTCTCTCTCTCTCTCTCTCTCTCTCTCTCTCTCTCTCTCTCTCTCTCTCTCTCTCTCTCTCTCTCTCTCTCTCTCTCTCTCTTTATCTATCTATATCTCTCATTTTATCGATTTATCTCACTTTCTCTGTCTCATTCTTTATATTTATCTATCTGTCTCTCTCCTTCCTTCTGTCTCTCTCTATCTACCTCTCCCTCTCTTTCTCGTTTCTCCTTATTCCCCTCTGTCTGTCTATTACTCTCTTTCCTTCTCTCGCTCCATGTCCTTCTATCTCTCTTTTTCTATCTCCCTCTCTTTATGTCTATCTATCTATCTATCTATCTATCTATCTATCTCTGTCTCTCCCTTTATCTCCCTCCCTCTCCATCCTTCCCTTCATTTGCTTAAACAGCTTCTACTCTTGAGAAAGGCTGTAGGTTATGTATATTTTGTAAGTATTCAATACACAATACGTAGAAAAAAATTTAACCATTTACCAGACCGCTTTTTTTTCACTACACTCATTGTTTAAACTCTTAGTATTTTGTTATCAGTAATAGTTTTAACAGCGCATAGAGACACAGTATGGGAAAGCTACCATATAGTTCCATTTAATTATTATTAACTGTGTAAAATTTCTTAGATACAATGTTGTAATGCTGTTGCATTTTATAATGCATGCAATTGACTACATTGTATCATTAAATTTTCGGAGTTTTCTCTGCTACATTTTTGTCCTATTTCTATAAACTTCGTTAATTATTATAATCATTTTTGTATTTTTATTACAAAAGTTATTAATAAGTATCATAAGTATTATGTTTTTGTTGCTGTTATTATTATTATTATTAGTAGTAGTAGTAGTAGTAGTAGTAGTAGTAGTAGTAGTAGTAGTAGTAGTAGTAGTAGTAGTAGTAGTAGTAGTAGTAGTAGTAGTAGTAGATTTATATTCATCACCATCATTATTATTAAGGTTGTTAAATTTCTCTCAGCTACCTTTGTTGAGAGCTACTAGTGCTACTAGTTATAAATATTGCACTTTATGTTTTTCACTTACTTTGTGTGTGACTACTAAGTCAGTCCTACTTGTCTTCTCTACACCTTCCAGAGAGTGATCTGAGTCCCAGGATAGAGCAACCAGTGCCTGGCAGAGATTCCGATTTGTCCCCTCCTCCCAAATGCAAGAAACCAAAGCTCTGTTCCCCATAGGTACACACTCACCTTTTGTTACCATTGCCTCTGTCAAACATTTTCTGTTTTTTTTTTTTTTTTAATTTGGTGGGAAATGCTTATCTATCTATCTATCTATCTATCTATCTATCCTGTCATCACAGTCAAATATTTGCTATGAGCATCTTTCTATGTCCTCCGTTTCACAATCAAGATTTTCCCCTGCGGATTTCTATGCCTTGTTAAAGTTGGTCAATATAATTATATACATCGCTGTCCACCCAAACTCCTTGTTCCATATTTTGGTTTCCATGGGAACAGTTCATGTAGGCCTACAATATATATTTATTTTTTTTATGTCAGTGGCCGCTGAATCAAGCCTTTCCTTTACTAAAGTTGTGATGCTGAGCAGTTTTGTGCACTGGGCTTTGTTTGGGAATATGTCCTGCCATGTGACGCCTTTAACTACCCTGAGCATTTTTGTATGCGCGCCATGTAGCTTGCTGCCATTTGCCAAGATCCACATTGCTGATCCATTATAGGCGCAATGTCTCCTCTGCAGCTCTAGAAATCTTTATTTTCAGTTCTTTCTTCAATCCTGATCTACAAATTTTTGTATTTTTTTTTTATCAGTTTTGATAGTGCTGATCAAGCCATTCCAAATCAGGTATTTCATAATTAATCATTTAATAGGTATTTAAAACCAAGCTCCCAAATATTTTATTGATACAGGCGAAAGATACTTTTTCCAGAATAAAGACTTGAGAAATAAATCATAGAAGATCAACATTGTCAATGTGAAATCAATTGAAACCTCTAGTTCAAGTTCTATTTATGTCTCCTGCTTTCTTTTATTCCACAGGTCGAAAAGGCTGCAGCTTTGTTTATTTCTTTGAAGGTTTTTGTTTACTATGTGAATAGACTGTCCTCTTTATTATTGTAAATTTGCACACATTGTATGTACACTGCTTAAGGGGAGTGTTGGTAACTATAGGGTCTATATGTCTAACTTGCATAGGTTACATTGTCTTATCCAGGACATTTTTTAACATAATGTCATTGAAATCCAGGCTTATCCTATTGACAAAAAAATTAAAATGCAAGTTTTTGGAGTTTTTTTTATTTTTTAAATTTTTTGTTCATGATGACTCTTTTGTTTTCTTGGATTTTGTTTTTATTTATGTTGTTGTTGTTTTTTGTTGTTTGTTTTTATAGTGTGTGTGTGTGTGTGTGGGGTGGAAGGTAGGTGGTTTTATTTATTTAAGAATTTTTCAAACTTTTGTTTGCTTGTAAATTTTTGGTTAATAGCATAAAAAATCATTCACTAAATTCTGTTGGTCTTTTGTGCTTTAGTTATCATGTCTATTAGTTATATTTATTGGTTTACAATTTCCTATTAATTACTTTCCTATTTTGTATCTACATGAAGCCATTGTTCATTGTATGTTGTATTTTAGGAAACTTTCAGCTTTTATGGAACCAGAAGGGCAACAGTTTATGATTTGTTATAATTACATTCCTTATATTTATTCATGATTAAAAATTTTGTTTAGCTTCTGAAGGTTTTTTTGGGTTGTGTTTTCCTGTACATCAAGTCTGCTCTCTGACTTCATAAAACAAAGAATCTTGCTTGTTTTTATTCCTCATTACAAGTTATGATCTCCGTGTCCCATGGGGTTGTTCTTTTCTTTTACATCTGTTTTGCTTGATTGTTTAAAAAATGTCATTTTACTTAATCGAATAAGTTGGCTGTCTTCTTCAGTAACGATGTTCAGGGTGGGATGCTGTCTACAACTGAAACACACAATTAATGTAAACTGGGGTCTATCATTTGTTTTATTTTCGATATTTTCAAAGTCGGTGGAGCTGAATGGAAATAAAAAAGTCAGATCTAAACTTTGCCTATAAGTATAATAATGAAGACAAAGACGGTTAAAAATAATCAAAAGAAAAGCTATCGGCTTTTCCAGTGATTGAAAAAATCCTTTTCGCGTTTTACAACTTCGTATGTTTCTATTTGTTTTATTGTTATTATTAGTAGATGTAGTAGTAGTAGTAGTAGTAGTAGTAGTAGTAGTAGTAGTAGTAGTAGTAGTAGTAGTAGTAGTAGTAGTAGTAGTAGTAGTAGTAGTAGTAGTAGTAGTAGTAGTAGTAGTAGTAGTAGTAGTAGTAGTAGTAGTAGAAGTAGTGGTAGCAGTAGTAGTAATAGTAGTAGTAGTTGTAGTTGAAATGAACGCCTTTCGTAGACATTTTTGGATGGGCAAAGCTGAGGAATTTCAGATAAATTTTAAGTGTGCTAAATATTATGTTTTTTAGAATCCATATCTTTAGAAATTAAAAATGCTTTCACAAAGAGATACATAGCTGTAAACAAACGGTTGCACGACATTATTGAAAAGATTTGGTTTGTTTTATCATTATTTTTGCACTTAATTGCTATGCTATTTCTAATCTTTTGTTTGGACATTTTTATAAGAAAATGTATACACATGCTCTGAGATGTGTTTATAGATCATTGAGTTTCTTAAAGTTGGCTTGGTTTGAGTTATCCTTAAATTGTAGCATTCAACAAAATGGTGTAGTGTAAAAAAGCTTTTTAAAAAATTGTTACTGCATAATGTCATAATTATTTGTCTCTAGCAGAAAATTGCATTTTTAAACTTTTGTCTTATTGGTGCATTTAAAAAAATGTTGGATGGCCAACAGTTTTCTTTTTAATTTTTGGCCCAATAATTATGCTTAAATGAGGAAAAATCGGATAGTGTTTGCATACTCTTAAGATTATGCTCACATCACATAACTAATGCGTCACACATTTTTGTAGAAATGTGTCTCCATGCCGCTCAGCTAATAAGCCTTTACCATATCAATTTTGTTCGGAGCTTAATACAAGATTTATTTTCTCACCGTCATTTATAGTTTTCATGGGATTAAGAACACATATTTTTTGTGTGCCTAATGGTTTCCCATTTCTGTTAGGAGAATAAAAGATCGCTAGAACAGAAACTATTAGTTTGTTGGGGTTTTTTTTTAATGAAAAGAAGATTGAACTCCGTACATTAGAGGCAATTTTTTAATGATTCTATCACTGCGGAGCGATGATTTTAAAGGAATGTTTCTTTTCAGTCAGAAGACTGATTTCCTGATTAGTTGTCTAGGGATAAAAACCGGGTGGTCAACTTGGTTGAATAACGTCATATCTAGTTTCAACACCTCTACAAATAAATATGTGGAGTAGCCTATGGAAATGAAAATGGACATTATGGAACTGAAACGAAGGGCTGAAGGTTTAAAGCCTTGTTTTCGTTTTTTTTTTTTTTTTTTTTTTTTTTTTGGGGGGGGGGGGGTTAACCTCTCTCCAAACAGGTTAATATGGTTTGTTGGTTAATTGGAAGGGCTCAAGGTTTAAAGCCTAGGTGTTTTTTAACCTCTCCAAACAGGGTGTGTGAAAGGGCTGAAGGTTTAAAGCCGAGGTGTTTTTAACCTTTCCAAACAGGGTGTGTGAAAGGGCTGAAGGTTTATAGCCGAGGTATTTTTAAACCTCTCCAAACAGGGTGTGTGAAAGGGCTGAAGGTTTATAGCCGAGGTATTTTTAAACCTCTCCAAACAGGGTGTGTGAAAGGGCTGAAGGTTTATAGCCGAGGTATTTTTAAACCTCTCCAAACAGGGTGTGTGAAAGGGCTGAAGGTTTATAGCCGAGGTATTTTTAAACCTCTCCAAACAGGGTGTGTGAAAGGGCTGAAGGTTTAAAGGCTTGGTGTTTTTAAACCTCTAAACAGGGTGTGTGAAAGGGCTGAAGGTTTAAAGGCTTGGTGTTTTTAAACCTCTAAACAGGGTGTGTGAAAGGGCTGAAGGTTTAAAGGCTTGGTGTTTTTAAACCTCTAAACAGGGTGTGTGGAAAGCTGAAGGTTTAAAGTCGAGGTGTTTTTAAACCTCTAAACAGGGTGTGTGAAAGGGCTGAAGGTTTAAAGCCGTGGTGTTTTTAAACCTCTAAACAGGGTGTGTGAAAGGGCTGAAGGTTTAAAGGCTTGGTGTTTTTAAACCTCTAAACAGGGTGTGTGGAAGAGCTGAAGGTTTAAAGCCTAGGTGTTTTTTAACCTCTCCAAACAGGGTGTGTGAAAGGGCTGAAGGTTTAAAGCCGAGGTGTTTTTAAACCTCTAAACAGGGTGTGTGGAAGAGCTGAAGGTTTAAAGCATCTCCAAACAGGGTGTGGTTAATTGTGATTTAAAAACCAACAAACTCTGGGTGTCGCGCTATATATCCGGACAACACAAATATCACAGCTACTGAGCTAGGCAAGAAATTTTAATGTTGGTCCGCGGTTCGAATCCCACGATCGACAAATTAATCTGTACAATATCGTCCCCTGTGACTGGTTGGGTCGGTGTCAGTATAATGTGAGCCGGACTGTTGTTATAAAGGGATATGGTTTAGAGCAGACACGTGATCTTGGCAGGACTCTCTCCTCTTGGTTCAATCAAACTTTTAAAAAAGTCGGAAATGTTCCTTCTGTCTTTGTTGGTTGCCCATCTTTCTATGATATCTTATCCTTCCATGGTATCTTACTTTCTAAGTATTTCAATCTCCATTACGTTTTAGTGACAACGACAAATGCCTTTCAGGCCGCAAGAAAATAATGAGCGTTTTCAAAAAGAATGGTCGACAATTTGTTATGTGACTAGAAAAAAATCTGAGCTGTGAGACTTGAGAAGTTTTTCAACATCCATAACAAGTATGATGCATCGGGGGAGGAAGGGTTGGTTATGTGCTGTTCAAGATAGAGGAGAAAAAGACATTTATACAGATGGACGGAGATATATTATATATATATATATATATGGAGAAAAAGACATTTATACAGATGTATGGAGAGATAGATAGAGAGAGATGGCATAAGTTTAGCTGGCGGTGTTTATTTTAGAGATATTCAAATTACCTCGAAAAGAAGTAAATGACTTTACAACAACAATCACTGCTATTAATTGCATCATAAAATATCTGACGAATGTAATGACTTTTCCATGCTAAGCTCCAACTAAGTCATCAGTTATTGTCTGCGCTAACGCCAGAGGAACCTCTAACTTACCTCAATAACTTTGATTTAACATTTAATAGGCCTGTCGTCGTCATGCTGGCTTGTCGGTAGTGTCTGACGTATCCCCGCTCTGTCTCGTCTGTGGCAGCAGATACAATTTATTGTTAGACATCAGTCTTGGGGATCCGTCCACAGTAGGCTATAACCTATACTTGTAGTGCTGACGTTGGATGTTAAATCAACTCAACTTGACTCTCCTAAGGAGCCGAGTAGAAGGTGCGGGTTCGATCCCCATCCATGTAACCAGTCTAAAACTGTCTATTAATATTATTAATTTGTGTCTTATCTGTCGGTCACAAGCTAGATCTAGGTTTGTGGCTGCCCCGTTTTTTTCCTCAGTTACGAGCAATAATATTCATGCGGATGCCTAGGTCTAGCTATTGTAGTCTAGTTGTTGGGGTTAAGAAACTAACCTTTTACCCATTATGTGACTTGACAAAATAGTTTTCCACATGTTTTCTCTATCTCTCCCTTTCTCTGTCACTGTCTCTCTCTCTCTCTCTCTCTCTCTCTCTCTCTCTCTCTCTCTCTCTCTCTCTCTCTCTCTCTCTCTCTATCTAAATTCTACCTGTTAGAAGGTACAGCAAAACCTGGACACACCGTTTTAAAATTTTAAAATTTTATTAGTTTACACCATAAAAAACAAAACAAAACAGCCGGCAGAATAAGTCCGACTGAAAATAATAAGAAAACGGATAAGTTATATAAATACATAGAGAAACAATAATTTAAATTACATCATTGATCAAGATCTTATCCGTGAAGACATGGTTAAAACACAGATCCATCTCAAATCAAACATCAAGTAATAAAGTCGTCATATGTTGTTGCCGATAAAATAGATTTCAGAGATAGTCTAGAGGTTACATAAACTGCCAAATGAAGACAGCAACATACTTCACAAATCAATTCAATGCAGATACAATAACGATTGAAAATAAAGGAGAGGCAGGCAATGGAGAAAGTAAGGCAAACTACTAAGTAGTAAGTAGGCCTATATTATAATTCCATACAAACACAAAGCCTAACTATTGCAATTCATGGCAATCAAAACACATTCTCGCCTCATCCAAACATAAGGAAAGAGAATATCATAAATCTAGTCAAAACCAGAGAAAAAAAAAAAACTAGAATAATTATAGGCTAAGTATCTCAGCGGACACGACAGCTTAAGACTTAGAGTTCAACACCCTATGTCCAAGCAGAACAAGGGCGATTACATGTACATTAAGCCATGCGACTCAAAGGCGCGAAGGGAGACAAGCGGACAATAACACTAGCACAAACACGATTTTCATTCCAACTCCGAGAGGAGAGAGAGAGAGGGGGGAGAAAGAAAAATAATGGTAAAAAGGGAAAATAGTCAAAATCAAGGACATAGATAATCAAACATAGAACGCCTAAAATACAGTGCACGTTCAAATAGCTAATTACAACACACTCATAATAGCACCAAACCAGAGGTAAGTATGAATTTAGTACTACAATGGTTGAAATGCAGAGTATATCATATACGAACATTAATGTCTATGTAGAGGGCTTAATACAATTATCGAACATCCTAAAATCGTTACGACACTTAAACTAAAGGCAAAGAAAGTCTCATTATATTCTTCCACAAGGAAAACAAAGCTAGAAAAAAGGGACTAGAGATCACATCACCCACAGTATGATCTGAGCAGGGCAAAGATATATTAATTATTAACTCCGAATAACATAGAAAATATTATGAAGGGATACAGTCCATAACAATGCAGTTAATAAACAATGGCAAGATTATATTAGCAAACATTTACTTCGGCAATCTAGTTCACGGTGATAAAATTAATAATAAATAATGTGACAAAGTTGGAGCACTAAATACTAATGCACTTAACCACATATATTCCAGAGCACAAGCTTAAATGGTGACGTAAACAGTGCAAGCACAAACAAACCAAGGGGAATAGGTAAATTGAAACCCTCTACATGACTAATCAGCATGTAAAACAAAGAGCAGCATTGAATTTGAAACCTACACATCTCCAATCCTAATAAAGAGAAAACACTTTCTTGTAACGCATAAAATTATAAACAGAACAGAATTAAAATACTACAACCCTAAAAAAAAAGTCTAGAAATTCGAAATTTCCGTCTAGGCGGTAAAGTAGAAGAAAAGTAATATTACAAATAACAACACTCTAGTCACCTAAGTTTAGTACCACATGATGCGCAAAAGTACAAGCTTAGAATATAGATCAAGGGGAAAGTAGGCCTATAATAAAAATCAAAGAAACGTAAAAGAGTTTATATCAGGGCGAGCTCAGCACATCGGACAAAAAAAACAACGCAAAAGTAAGAAATCAATTCCAAGATACATGTATATAATTGAATAGGAGTTGAGACCCAGGACGTCCGACCACTGGCCATCTCCAATACCAACTGATCATTCCATGTGCTCTCAGTCAAGGGTTCAGAATTACTCGGCGCGTCTCGTCAGATGACTGGTCGACACGCGCCCAATTGTGAAGAATTTAAATTTTCTAACAACAACAAAGCAACATAATAATAAAGAGAGTGGACATAGAAAGACCACGAGAGGACACAAGACATAAAGATACCCGCTACAGTAAAACGTAAAATTTAAAGCCCGAACAAAAATACAGCAGTGAAAGAAGATAAAAAATAAACCATGACCACATGTGATTATTAATCAATTAAAACTGCTAGCGGCAATCACCCGTGCCTATCTATCAATTTCTCTTTCTATCTATCTATCTATCTATCTATCTATCTATCTATCTATCTATCTATCTATCTATCTATCTATCTATCTATCTATCTATCTATCTATCTATCTATCTATCTATCTATCTATCTATCTATCTATCTATCTATCTATCTATCTATCTATCTCTCTCTCTCTCTCTCTCTCTCTCTGTCTATACATCATGCCATTATAGTTATACATCCTACATACAACATCCTCGCTACCGCTGCCCGCTTGTGTCAGGCTGTCTCAGTGTCTGTTCATGCCGAGCATCTTGTCCAGCGTCTGTCTGTAGTTTGAACTCATGCGGTAGTAGACGAAGATGTTGGTGCTAGCGTTCAGGGCATCCAGCACGACCAGGCAGATCCAGACCACCTGGAAAATGTTACCGTACCTGCAGCCACAGACAGAAAACACAGGGTTGGGAGGGGTGAGGGGGGGGGGGGAGGGGGGAAGATAAAATGTTATAAGCCTTAGTGATATGGAGAGAGAGAGAGAGGGAGAGATGAACGTGAGGTAAAAACTAAAATACTATGAACCCTGGTGATATGGTAAAGGAGAGAGAGAGAGAGATAGGGAGAGATGAACGTGAGGCAAAAACTAAAATGCTATGAACCCTGGTGATAGAGAGATAGAGAGAGATGAACGTGAGGTAAAAACTAAAATGCTATGAACCCTAGTGATAGAGAGAGAGAGATAGGGAGAGATGAACGTAAGGTAAAAACTAAAATACTATGAACCCTGGTGATATGGAGAAGGAAAGAGAGAGAGAGAGAGAGAGATAGGGAGAGATGAACGTGAGGTAAAAACTAAAATGCTATGAAACCTGGTGATAGAGAGAGAGGGGGGGGGGGTGAAACTTTATAACCCTTGGTGATGTGCAGGATAATCTTTTTATTTCAATGTCACCATGTATTTCAGAGCTCTACGTCAGGAGTATTGGGGCCTATGTTATAATGCCATCATAAACTCTTCCTCAGTCTTTTTCTCTTTCTCTCTCTCTCTCTCTCTCTCTCTCTCTCTCTCTCTCTCTCCTTGTCTCTCTCCCTCACTGTCTCTCTTTATTTCTTTCTCTCTCTCAGATATTATTATGTCTAACCCTTGTCCCATTACTAATGACGTGTCATCGCTAACTATGTGTCTTAGATAAGATATAGGATGTTAACAGTGGCATAAAAATTAATTAGTGCAACCATACTCTCTCGTATTGTCTTAATTGAATTAAAACAATTGATATGAAGAAGAAGAAGAAGAAGAAGAAGAAGAAGAAGAAGAAGAAGAAAAAGAAGAAGAAGAAGATTTATAACTGTGGTTTTTTAACCAATTACACCTCTATACCAAGAATTATCGGTGTCGGGCGGTAATCACAGTTTTTAGTGTCGTTATACGCTCGTATAATCCATTTTTAGCATTACAGGTTGTTAAGCCCCGATTACTTGAGGGCGCATCCGATTTTTCCCATACAACTGGACAATTAAGACATGCCTCCATGTTCCATTGTCTTTGACCTGGTAAACAGAGAGTTTTCCGTTCTTTTGTTGACGTAATTTCACTCAGATATTGGACAAAGCGTTGGGAAATTAGTGTGTACAAACTTGTTATCTTTTTTTCTAATCTGTCAATTAGGCATCACTCTCTGCGTGACTCTTTTCCCCTGCTTTTGATTGTTTTTATTCTTCCCTCCCTCTTTTTCTCCTTCTGTCTCTCTCGATCTCTGTCTCTCTGTATCCCTCTCTGTCTTTGTGTCTCTCACTCTCTCTCCTTCTATCTCTCTCTCTCTCTCTCTCTCTCTTTTATATGTATTTGACTATCTATCTATCTATCTATCGATCGATCTATTATCTATCTATCTATCTATCTATCTATCTATCTATCTATCTATCTATCTATCTATCTATCTATCTATCTATCTATCTATCTATCTATCTATCTATCTACATCTATCTATCTATCTATCTATCTATCCATCTATCTATCTATCTATCTATCTATCTATCTATCTATCTAGCTATCTATCACATACTTCTTGTTACAAGGCCTCAGGTTTATAAAGAGATTTGAACTCGAAAATATGAAACCCAAAGAAGAGACATGAACAGTTGGTGTTGTTTTGCTTTATTTGTTGTTGTTTTTTTTTGTTTGTTGTTGTTGTTTACAGTTGAAGTTTACATCTTCCATTCATGCTATCATTTTCCTCTTATTTGTCGCGTTGTTTTAAAGAACTCGTAATTTTAAATGTTGGTTTTGTGAAGAATTGTTTACAATGAGCAAAGGATGCCCACGATTTTAGGCCAGTACAAACCTTGAAAAACTCTGGAAGGGAAACCACAAAGAGACAAAACTGAAAATCCATTGCCACATATGGATGTGAAGATTGGACCTTTACAAAAACAGGTGAAAAGAAACTGTGTTCTTTAGAATTAAAATGCTACAGAACAAAATAATGTTTAGAGTGCCATGGACAACACACAGAATAAATTACGACATACTAAAAGAACTTATGATAAAACCAAATTAGCGTTTAAATGCCGTCTAAGAAAGAAAACTGAAAACTTTAGGCACTTGTCGCCACTTGAAAGGACATAACAGTTTGGAAAGACATATCCCAGAAGTAGGAAAAAAGCTGTCTGTCTGTCTCTCTGTCTCTCTGTCTGTCTCTGTCTGTCTCTGTCTGTCTCTGTCTGTCTCTGTCTGTCTCTGTCTGTCTCTGTCTGTCTCTGTCTGTCTCTGTCTGTCTCTGTCTGTCTCTGTCTGTCTCTGTCTGTCTCTGTCTGTCTCTGTCTGTCTCTGTCTGTCTCTGTCTGTCTCTGTCTGTCTCT
>RQTK01000349.1:149586-162342 GCA_003991915.1 Elysia chlorotica | reverse complement strand
TAGTAGTAGTAGTAGTAGTAGTAGTTGTAGTAGTAGTAGTAGTAGTAGTAGTAGTAGTAGTAGTAGTAGTAGTAGTAGTAGTAGTAGTAGTAGTAGTAGTAGTAGTAGTAGTAGTAGTAGTAGTAGTAGTAGAGTAATAGTAGTAGTAGTAATGTTCCATACTATTCCATTTTTTTCGAACATCATATGTTTGATTCTTTATGAACCCAAACAAATCAACGTGTTCTAGCATTTTGCATCTGGTTTTATTGCAAACATATTCCTACCTGAATAACGATCCATCCACCCCCAAGAGTATGGGTGTCACACAGTATCTCACGCTTCAGCGTGGCGTGTGTCATGGCGACATAAGGTGCGTGGGTTTGATTCTTGCCGTCACCCATTCCATTGTAGCAACCTGTAGGCTGAAATTGAGTCGATTGAATTTTTGGGTACTATAGTTGGACCATCGTGGCAATACAAAAAATAGTTCATTACACAAACATATTTCTCTGACTTATTTTCAATCTCGCGTAGGTCGTGTCAAGTTGCGAGAAATTCAGAAACTGTTCTTAACGCAACATTAATGATACACGTAAAAAGTTAAGGTCACAATAAAAGTATCTCCCTGAATTGTTTGAAAGTAAACTGTTGTATCTACGTGAAATTTCCTGTGAACATAGTTTTATGTGACCTAAAACTTTGACGAAAATCCATTACAAGTTGAAATGGAAAAAAGACTGGAGCAGTGAATGATTTGTGGTAACAAAATGATGATAATGGAAATTATAGTTTGATAATAAGGGAATACACTTTTTACTTAACTTATATTTTTTACGTTGTTTGATAACTCTTAACGAAAGCCTTAATGTTACATCTGGAATGCAACTAGAGGACTGGGCTGACAGGTTGGAGATGTTAGTATTGAAGCTTACCTTATTGGATAGGGATGAATCATCCAACGTACATCTGGCCTGTGGTTCTCTAGATACCAGTATCTCTTGCAGTACCTCCGTCTGGTTCTTTGCTGTGGCCAGGTTTGCTTGACCATACGCCTTGAGCACGTCTAAGTCACTTTCCAGGGAGTCAAGGAGACGGGATGTATTGCTAAGAGTGCTCTCAAAACTTTGCGACACGTTTCTCAGAGCTTCTCTTTGTTCAGTTTTAAACCTGTCTGTCATGATCTCCAGACTGTCCATGATGTCCGCTCTAGCTTCCGAGCGAAACTGAGCAAGTTCTGTAGACACCTTGAAGTCTAGTTGCATCAGCCTATTAAGGTTATTATTGTTGTCGATTTTATCTTCAATTCTGTTTTCTAAACTGTCCAATTTATTATCAAGATGTCGCTCAAAAGTGTCGCTTCTAGCATGGAATTTCTCTTGTAAGGAGTCACTTTTGCTGTTTATGACTTTTTCCAAGTTATATATTTTATCTTCTATTTTATTTTCAAACGAGTCACTTTTCACATTTAAATTCGCCTCGAGTTGGTCAATTTTCCCCTCTAAGGACTTCAACTTATTCTCCATGCTACTCTCCAGGCCGTTCACCGCCTGAGAGACCAGCTGCTGGAGTGAGGCTAAAAGCTGCAGTGACACCACAGGCACCAAACTCCCGCCATCCGCTCGATCAGCTGTCTGGGCCGAGAGTTGGACCAGGCTGGTGCTTCTGACCACCTCCCTGCCCTGAGTGTCCACACCCTGGACTTGGCAAGTGAACTCCGCCTCACAGTCCACTTGCTTGACCAGCTCAACGCGCAGGCTGGCTCGCCCCGCCTCCAGGAGTCCGTCCAGTTTCCGGCCGTTAGCCACGCTGGTCAGACTTGGAGCCTGAGAAGTGACGGAGCCAATAAGAACGTGCCGTTTATCTTCGGTGTCTGTAGTAGACGCACCAGACCCTGGGGAAACTGTTTTAAACACAGCCATGGCCATTATGGTCTGAATCCGAGCCATGGAGATACCGTGGGCCTGGTCCGGTGTGCTGGGCACAGACGAGTCGACACTCTCCCCACAGGTGAGGACAGCACACGGGCTGCGGGTTCCGAGGACGGCGGGAGGGTGCCGCTTCAATGACAGTTTCAGGCCTGTGGCAACCAACATAGGAATCTAAATTAACATTGATGATCAAAACTACTCTAGTCATAGAATATTGGTGATCTAAACTAGTCTTGTGACAGAACAGTGTTTTCCAAACTAGTCTAATGATGAAACAGTGGTATCAAAACTAGTCTTGTTATGGAACAGTGGTATCAAAACTAGTCTAGTGATGGAACAGTGGTATCAAAATTAGTCTAGTGATAGAACAGTGGTATCAAAACTAGTCTTGTTATGGAACAGTGGTATCAAAACTAGTCTAATGATAGAACAGTGGTATCAAAACTAGTCTAATGATAGAACAGTGGTATCAAAACTAGTCTAATGATAGAACAGTGGTATCAAAACTAGTCTAATGATAGAACAGTGGTATCAAAACTAGTCTAGTGATGGAACAGTGGGTTGAAACTAGTCTAGTGATGGAACAGTGGTGGTTAAAACTAGTCTAATGATGGAACAGTGGTATCAAAACTAGTCTAATGATGGAACAGTGGTATCAAAACTAGTCTAGTGATGGAACAGTGGTATCAAAACTAGTCTAATGATGGAACAGTGGTATCAAAACTAGTCTTGAGCGGAATAATTGTTAAAACGTTTGAAAGCAATAAATATCCGATATAAGAGTATACATATACAACAGCGGTGTTGCCTCTCATTGCAGACGTTTTGCAAAACAAACAGTAATATTAGGTTTAGACAGAGAAGTCAACTTCTAGATAGGGATGGGTGTCCTGTTAGTTTTTACGCTGTGTAAATTTAAACACATAATTATTTTTAAATAGAGGTCAGGTTTACAACAAGCTAGCACTCACCTTGAGAATATACAGCAAAGAGCATCACAGTAAAAATATAAACACTGCACTCCATGTTGGGTAGATTGGAGACCAGTACTATGTTCATGTATAGTTACATCTATCTATCTAGTAAAGGCAATACTCTTGATGTTCAAAGAGCAGATAGTTTCAGAACGCGCATCCTGTTTATACACACACACAAAAAGAAAAAGAGAAAAAGAAATCTCTGGTTATCAAGTTATGATAATGCTATCTGATGCTAAAACCCATCACTCCACTCTCTCTCATTTCGCTCTTCTCCTGACACTTAGTGTGGCAATCTCTTAACAAAGAGCTTATCCATACACAAGCAGTTTGAGAGATATCAAATTCCCGCTTTATCTGCATGGGATCCAGATAATTTCCTGTCAAACAACACAGTACGTGTAAACTGTGCTGCTAACCACACTAAATTTAGATCTCTGGGCAGGAGTGTCTCAGGCTAAAACTAAACGAGACCTGGTGGTTCTCGATCGAGTCCGACTGTGACATTCTCCTCTTACCCACGTCTTCCTATTGAGAAGTGAAGAGTATACTAAGATAAGATAAGATAAGATAAGATAATCCTTTATTTTCCCATAGGGAAATTTTTCTTGGTCATACATACATAAATACACCAGTTGTACATTTGTGACATAAAAATTTTTTATGTTTTTTATTTTTATAATAATAAAATATAATGAGCGATTTTAAACATACAACTCTTCACGCATATACAAGAATACATTTAATACTGCATACAAACACAAAGTTCCCGACTGCGATTCTCCCGACCCGGAGACCAACGTTCGCCCCGCTCTAGTTAAAGCTATTTTGTAGTAGCCTAATGGATGTTGGTATGAATGAGTTTTTGTATCTATCTGTTCTTGCTCTTTTTGATAATAGTCTGTTGCTTCTTTTGGACGTTTCGTATTCACTATGTAGAGGATGGTTTGTGTCTGATGTAATACATTTAGCTTTTTTAATTACTTGTAAAAAATACATGTCTTTGAAAGACGTCAGTTCACAGCCAATAATTCGGGAAGCTTTCTTTATTATTTTTTCTACTCTTTGCGAGTGGGCTTTTGATAGGTTTCCTCCAAAACATGTAATTCCAAAAGAAATTAAACTTTGGATACAGGAAACATAAAAGATTTTCATAATATTGTAGTCGACATCGAAAGACTTTAATTTCCTTAAAAAATATAGTCGTTGATTAGCTTTTTTAATCAGAAAAAATAAGAACCTTACGACCAAACCATTAGGAGCATATTTACTTATGTTGGTCCTCAGCGTTTATTTGAAAGGCATTTGTGTGTATAACAAAACTTAAATGTGATAATTATACACATGGATCTTTTAAACTACTATATACCCGTTATTTTAAACCAACCTTTTTCCGCACAATTTTTATGCTTTTACGATTCAGAGAGATAAAGGAGTCACTGTTGCTACTAGAATAATGTTTTAACTGTCTTAGGACATCATGGGCACAATATTGCCGTTGCCGTGCTGTCGTGCCGTAAAAACATGCTCACTCACTCACTCACACAGCTGTGACACTGTTTTCAATGAATGTCACTGCAATGATATATTAACGTTTTATTTGGTACTGCGTCCTTTCCCACCGTTTATACAAAACGGAAAAAAAAAAAACGGTTTTCCTATTCACCGCTCGTAAAGGTTGAAATTAATAATATTGATAATAATAATAATAATAATAATAATAATAATAATAATAATAATAATAATAATAATAATAATAATAATAATAACTATAATAATAATAATAATAATAATAAGTATAATAATAATAGCAATAATAATAATAACTAATAATAACTAATAATAATAGTAAACATTGAAAAATGACGTTACAGAAATTGGGTAGGTATTTTCCTTATATATATCGCATGGGTTGGGGAAAAAATCAATCGTGAACGAGTTCTAAGCTTGTTATCATGGAGGGGGAGCAATTGTTTTGTCTTGAGCGTGTATAAATTTAAATTACTTTTATATCATTTTTTTTTAATTTTATCTGCTCATAAATTTTATAATCTGTAGAATGTAGTAAGCACAACGTCGTGGTAGTTTACGAACACATCGTAACAGTAGGATAACAATGCCCAAAAAGTGTGCCTATCAAAATAATTATTATGACAGAGCATTCTTTTCAGCAAGGCTCCGATTGGAGTATACCAGGGTGAATCAGGCACTAATAATGAGTTTGGAGTTAGAGCCCTCTAAACGTTTAAAAGCAATTATATTGACCCTTTTTTTATTTTCAAGTGAGGTTGAATAGCTCTTGTTCTAGAAAGAAATAAAAAAGTTAATTCTTTCAACCTCTTAAAGTATAATTATTTGAAGCTTTTTAACACACTAAATGTATTACATTTGTACTGTGGTAACTCCAAAAGTCAGATTTCCGACTTGTGCCTGGGTCACCATGGTTGACTGACAAAGTCACATGTGACTTTTGTGAGGCAACCTTGGTGAATTTTCCTAAAATTGTCACACACAAAAAAAAAGTTGATGGAAAATTGCAAGGAAACAAATGTTAGATCTAGAGCCTTCTAAACATACACACACAACTGTATATTGACCGTTTTCATGTTTGAGTTAAAAAAGAGTCTCTGGTTCTATAAATAGTAGAGTTATATTTTTTCATTTGATGTCCTTTACTAATCTTAGGACAATTTAAATAAACCAAACTTTTACATATGCCTTTTATCATTCATGGTGACGAGTTGTTTCAAATTATAAATAATTGATTTGTGGGCTAAAATGTTATTGTCTATAAACGTTATTTAATTTATAGTACATGATGATATCGTTATCAAAAATCATAATTTTTCTTAAAAATGTATTTGTAATTTGTTTAGGACATAATTTTTTTTTCAACAGAGTCAAACATACTAACAAGCACACCAAAATAGTGATAAAACAAAGAAAGAAAATGAAATAAAGCAAACCAATCTTTTTAATACGTCTTTTTTGTTTTTAAAAGCTATTACATGTATTTTCAGAGACCAAAGAAGAAAAACAACAAAAAAATGTCTCTCTTACATCATAATCATTTTATTTGAACCATCCTGAAAATCAAGTGGTGCCTCAAACTGTTACAACTTACAGAAACATTATTGTGATATTGTGAAGAAAAAAAAAACAAGTTAAAAAACCAAACATGTTTGATGCAAATACAGTTAAAAAAAACGGTACTTAACACATTCCTTTTTTTTTTTCTTTCTTTTTTAATTGTGATCAGAGAACAAAATTAATTATCTTGTTAGTCTAACGTATATGATTATGATTTAAAAGATAATATAGATGATGGTATCATAATTGTGATTAATATAACAAGATAATGATTTTTTTTTATGATGTCAACAAATTTATGATTAATACATGATAGCAAGATGATGATGAGGATGATTGATGGTGATGATGATGATAATGTGTAGCAACAAAAATGCTTGAAAACGCTTGGGAATGATGACAAGAATGAAATTAATTGCAACAATGTTCACAAGCAAGCTGGGCTGTGTTGATGGTGAAGGAAATGAAATGCTGAAATCAGCACCCAGCACAGTCTCACCTGGCGTCAAACACAATCACTGGTGTCTCAGTTAAGGAACAATCTTAGTAACAACTAAATGCCGCAGACAGAGAGACAGATTATTGTAACCACATAATCGTTAACCTTTCCACATTGCATGATTTAAAACCTTTTTTTTTTCAGTGTGCCCATTATTTTGAGGAATTTCTAAAATTTATAAAGGGAAACATTTTGTCAGCTTGATTTTTAGTATTTTAAAATAAAATGTGTGCAGATCAATACAAAGTGGTGCTAGCCCATAAACAATGCGCAAGTCTGCGAGATGATAGGAAAAGATTTAAGAGGGTATTTACAATATTTTGCCTCTAGATCCACCATTCACAAAAAAGATTTGACATTTTAAAAGACACATATTACTTTGTACATAATAGTAACCATAACGCTTCTCATTGCCTTATTTACCATCTCTGTTCATGTATAGTTTAGTACACAGATAAAACTGGTGTGATGTGAAAGTAGCAAAAAATTGGTACAACACAAAGGCTACAAAAAAATATCTTCGAAAACAGAAACAACTGAGTGTGGTGCAGGATGTTTAAAAAGTTTGTCAAGAGTAAGGAATGGTGGCGATTTCTTTGTTTTGTTTTTATGAGGTTTGTTTTCCTAAGGAAACTGTCACCTGATCATGTCTCACCCACTCTTAAATAAAAAATGATTGGTCTGGGTTTCAGAATACCACAAAACCTTGGGCTTTCTTCGTGTAAATTAATAAAAAGCAATCTAATTTTCTTGGGAAAAGAATGTGTTATTTATATCTGCAAACACCTTAGATTTGTTTCATTTTTAATTCTGTCTTAAAAGGTTAAGAGTCCTGGTACTGCCAGAACTAGATAACATACCTACAGAGCTGTTGAAAATAGCAACAGTGGGATCAGCTTCAGACAAACATGTTATGGACAGCTTAAAACCTGGTTTATCCCAAATTTATATCAAACAGTGCTTGTAAAGTTGAAGTGAAGAAATTGGTGCTTCCTACATGTCATATAACGCCGTAGTTTATCATAAACACAATTTCTCTTTAGTCGATTTCACAGTAATCATGTGTGTTGCAGTTACTTAGTGTTCAACGTCAGCACTATAAAAAGGCTATATTGTGGACAGGCTGAAGCCCCAAGACTAACTTCCTACAAGCTTACGTGCTGCCACACAGTGACTGTGCGGGGATACCATGACTCTGTCTCAGAGGGTCACATTCAACTGACACCAACCCAACCAGTAGGGGATGAAGTTGCCAGAACGGAGCTTGATTCACAGTAACCACATTGCTATTCAACCAATACACACATATGTACTTTTTCTGCAAAATATGGGAATAAAGGATACGTCTTCTGGTTCTTTCTTGTACATGATTCTGTAGCCGCACTCCCTGCAACGGATCGGATCTCTGGCTCTGATTTCACTCTCTGCGTGACATTCTAAAAAAAAAGACAGAAGGAAAAAAAACATTCTTGGGTAACTCACTGTATGAGAAACATCCAATTTTAAGAATAAATGCAAATTAAAAATATTCATCATCCTGAATCAAAATATTATAATAGGTAACACATGTTTATACAATTACATTCATACAAATGCAAAATTTTGATAACATGTTCGTTTATAGTTCAATGAGATTCAAGGCTTCTATTTTAGAAAGAAAACAAAAAGGGTTATATGCATAACGATAATGACTACTGAAAGTAAAAGCCTGTGTTATTTCAACCAAAGAATGTTAACAGTTTTTTTTGACTGATGTTTAAAAAGACATCATACTACATGTACACGATATGTTTGGAAAAAAAACCAGCTTGAAAGTATTGCTCTACAGAAAATTATATAATTACTCTTTACAGCAAAATAGTTATTCTGAAAATTGAATTTCTGGATTTAATACTGAAATCATAAAGTTTACTTGAAAAACACACTCTACAACAACAAGAGTAAAAAAGAAGAAAAAAGAACTACAGGGGAATTATCGGGAATGTAATGGATAAATAGACCAGATGTCAGCATTTCCATTCCAATAATTTTTTGTTTTGAACATTTGATTTGCCAGCGTTGAATATGGTCTATATCCATTGTTGAGTTACAAAGGTCAAATCATACACTAGCTGCAAAAAAAGTAACTGGGAGACTACATTAAGTGTTTTTGTGTACAAAGTTTTGATGTCTCTGTCATTAAATCAATGGAATTCAACCATAACAACATAAAACAACAAGCGGTAACTAAAACTTAGGGATATGCACGTGGTTGTTCTAAAATACTGGTTTTACCTCCGCAGATGTATATCATTGTCTGTTGTTTGGGAGGGTTGAGAGGGTTGTCCTTCCCTGGATCGCCAGATGGAGTGGCCGACATCTTGCTCTAGAACAAGAATTATAATATTTTTTTTCTTTTAAATTATTTAATAGAGCAAGCAGTATTACTTGATATAGATTACGAAAAAAATAAAGCAACAAACAAACGTGCACATTTGTAAATTAGAAGTGAATCTCTTACTTCCCTTGCCTATTTTTCCTGTGCAAATGTGTTTAAGATTTCTAGACTGTGTTTCCTAAAGGCATAAAAACATCCTTTTTTGATAATGATAAAAAAAAAAAAAAAAGCTTTTCATTCTAACAATGTGTTTGTAAAACTTGTGAATTATAATTTAACAAATTAATAATCGATATTACTAATAAAGTACTGATAGTAATCAGTTTTTAGTTGTTTTACCTGATAGAAAATATATGTATCGATTAAATATTAAATTCCCACCTGATTTTTTAATGCCCACATCTCGACTAGTAGTTTTCTTTTTCTTTATTAGGTTCATTGGTAAAATCGTAGCCATAAGGCAAAATTTATTTTTACTTTTGTGATAAGTTGCAATATTGCTTGAGGGTTGCATTGATCAAGAAGTGCATATGGATTTAGTTTGTAAAACTTAATGAAACATTTGGATCTTGCCGAATGAATAACTTGTAATTAAGCAAGGTTGAAAAAATCGATGTTGTGAAGTTAATGTAATGGCTGCTAACAACATTCATGGTTTCTCATTTCCGTTTCTTAAACTGGTAAATCTTGGCCGCAGATTTTTACATTTATCAGTTTTTATCCACCGACAACAGGGAGCACATGACTAAAATGTTAGAGTTTTGCCCAAAATGGGACTGATAGTTCAAAGTTGTGATAGCTTACAACTCTTCGTAAGAAGATATATATGCACATTTATAAATAAAAGTGCCTCAATGACAAATCATAATTTAACCTATAAAAATATTGTTCTTACGACCCCCACAGTTCTATAAATCTAAATTTAGATGTATGAAAACATTTTTTCTACAAATAGCAAATTGTTTATGATAATATTATTTGTGAAATATTATCAGATTCAATTTATAACGAAGGTCAATATTGACTATACTCAAGGACTCGAAGTCTAAAGGTTGACTTAAGGACAATGAATGTTATTTTGAATGTTCCTCCAGTGACATTATGTCCTGCACCATGATATTGGTGAATCTAGATCAACAGCAAGGTAAATTCAAAATTATTCAAAACTATTTATCCGCACTTGAACTTTGGAACTCTTTGTAAAACCACTGCGGTATCGACTCCGTTTATAACATAATTGCTTTATATGGCAATCGTTTACAACCTAAAGGGCAAGGTCACTGGATGATAAAAAGACTAAAAAATAATAAGTCCTAATTTTGAAAGAAATGGAGAGGTCTTTTCCAATCTGAACTTTTCCTTTTGGTCTCCAAGACTACCAATAAATGTTGCAGGAGATTATGTTGGTGTCGTCACTTAATATTAATTATTTGCCTCAAACCAACCAAGTCGTTACAGAGCTGGGACCACTGAGAGTAAGGAGTAGGTCTAACATTATAGGGGACTTTACCACATCTAGAACTAAGAAGATTTAAACCCCTCATTCTACACTTTATAGTTCACCTTCATATCTATAGATCTAAAGGAAGGATGTTACTGTTACACGTCGGGCCCAAAACTGTTACATCTCGTGGCTTATATTTAATAAAGAATAAAATATTGCTAACTATTAAACATCTACTGATTCTTTAAGATGACTTTCGGATAGATCTACTGTTGTGTTGATAAATAATAATAAAAAAAAAAACCTTCCCAATGTTGATTTTAAAGAGTCTTACAATATTGAATCTAGATCTAAATTCTAATCAACAGCCACCGTTGTGATGTTCACAATTCTTATACTGTAGAAGTAAACAAAGTATATATATTTTCGGCGCATTGTGTGAGGCAATCCGATTAGCCTACTAAATAAATTTTGTGAACGATTCCATAGGACTAGGAGGTAAACAAAAGATTATTAGATCTAATCTAGGCCTAGTAAAGTTAAGCTGGTAAAAACTAAGGGCGTGAAAGGCGCCACATTGAAAAGAAAGATTTTTAAAAATCTAATTTTATCGCACACTAACCTTTTTCATAAAACAGCTTTTCATCCCTTAGCCTAAGCCTCAATACAGTTATTGCCCTGAAAGAAGTCCCACATCCAACACTTACCATAGCCCATGCCTAACCTTATCCCTAACCATATCCCAACCCTCTTCCGAACACTATCCATATTCCTTTAAAATCTATCCAAATTCCTAAAATCTAAATTCATCCCGAACCCTATAGATCCATATTCCTATTTAATCAACCCCAAGCCCTAAAAACTAACCATACCCATCTCCATATATATTCCTAAATCTATCCCGAACCCTATCCTTATTCATAAATCTATCCCTAACCGTAATACTAACCCTATCCATATTACTAAAATTAAATCTACCACGAACCCTAGATCCCTAACCCAGGCACCCTATCTACACTACTAAATCTAAGTAGGCCTAGAACCCAAACCCCCCTAACCAAAGCACAAAGAAAAAAAAATTGATTACATTATTAAAAACCATGCCCCTTTTTTTTACATAGGTTGTCCCCTCAAATAAATCTCTCTTTAGGTAGCATTGGTAAGCTACTGAAACTTTTGGGCCTGACGTGTAAAATGATTTTAAATCCTCCCATTGATAGGCCGGCACTCCTTGAGTTTTGTGGTCCCTAACTTGTGGGCGATCAAATGGCTTGGTGGGCGGGGTTCGAGGGGTAGATGGGTAGAATTCGATTACATGGGACTTGGGAGTCAGTTAAACTGTGAAGAGAGAGGGAGGGAGAGAGATAAAGAGAGACATATTGACAGACAGACAGAGAAAGTGAGTGTGAGAGGCAGAGATAGAGATCTAAAGTTTCAATTGCTTTGAAACAGATCAATCTGGCCTAATTCTTATGTGCTTGTGTATGTTGTCCCCACCCCCTTCCCCACCCGCATTCTACCAGTGTTCAAATAAACAATTGAATATAATCAAATCACGTCATGTCTTTTTGAATCAAACAAAACATGCCAAAAATAACAAAAAGATAGAAAGTACAGCTGGCAGATATTTTAATCAATTTTAATAACAAAAAAAAATAAAAAAAGACAGGCTGGTATCTTATTCAATTTTAATTTATAATCGAATTCTGGCCGCCCACCCATTTGATCGCCCACAGGCTAGGGACCACAAACCTCAAGGAGTACCGATAGGCCTATCATAATTTTCATTGATCCAGAGATCTAGCCCTAGAAATAGAATCTAAGCCATTTAAGTAATACTCTAGATTTATCAACTAGAAATTTAGATCTAGATCTCTAGGTTGTAATGTAAACAACAGTATGTACATCAAATAGGCATACGTTTGAGACAATGTGTTACTTTTTCAAAATCTGTTGGATTGCTTTGCAGTGTAAGCCTGTGGAAAACGACGATTGAACCTCCTACTGCAAATTAGGCCTAACTACAAGTTTATTTTAGTTACAATCAACTTCAATCTAGAGCATTGTGGACATTAGAGTAGTTTATCAGTCTAGGAGAGTTGTCTAATCTTAATTGTGCTTTTCGTTAATTCGACTTTGAGAAGAGTTCACTGTAGGTAGTGTTCGTACATCACATGTAATGGGAATTGGTACGACCCTGTAGAATTATAGTTAAATTAGAACTAGATCTATGTTTAAATTAAAACAGAGATATATTTTTATATATTTAGAGAGAGGTACACATACATACAAATAGACAGACAGACGCGTCGGGCAGAGAAACAAACATACAGACACACGGAGAGAGAACAGATGGAGACAGAGACATAGAGACAGAGACAGGAGGCAGGACAGGGAGAGAAGGAGAGAAAGAAAAAAAAAGAGAAAGAGAGTTAGATAGATAGATAGATAGATAGATA
>RQTK01000349.1:129646-149331 GCA_003991915.1 Elysia chlorotica | reverse complement strand
GGGGGGAGACTGAGAGACAGCAGAAAAAAAAAGAATGGATCACCCATAACGATTCTCACGACGGACGTTTTTGCTTGAAGGGAAAACTGATAATGTGTTGTTATAACACTTGGCAAAGAAAATCACCCACTACTGTTGTTTGCGATGGGATTGAAAAAATTGTAGAGTGTGGTATAGCTCTCTATAAAGGAATAGTTTGATTCTTTGTTGCTTAGCGTCCAAAACCAGCAATATTATATGCTATTATTATAGACTAGCTTCTGATAATTTTGCGTGCTGCCAACCAGCAATATTATATGCAAACTGGAGGTCAAACAGTCATCCATGTCCTACAACACTGCCCCATGTATGAAAACATAAGAAGCCTGATGTGGCCACAGGACACACCAATGGCACAGAAGCTGTATGGAAGCCTGGAGGACCTACGGCGCACAGCAACATTCATGTCATAGACTGGGCTGTCCATTTGAGTGAACGCAAAGAAGAAGAAGAAGATAATAATAATATAGACTAGCTTCTGATAATTTTGCGTGCTGCCAACCAGCAATATTATATGCTATTATTATAGACTAGCTTCTGATAATTTTGCGTGCTGCCAAGGGAGGCGGTGCGGAAATCCAGGACTCCTGGAAGGTGGATGATGTAGTTTCGTGAATGAGACAAAAAAACAACAACAACAACAACAACACCGAGCTGTCAAACATTCGAAAATTAATAAGTATCAGATAAAAGTAAAATCATGAATTATAGGAACACCGGAACCAACAACAAAAACAAAACAAAATAATCACGTTTCGAAAGAATCAATAACTCTATGCTGTATTATGGTAGCTTTATTATAAATAATATTTCTAGTAATAGTTCATTAGTAAAAAGAACTAATTATATAGTTAAAATATGAACAAATTCCTGTAATTCGAATCCTACGATCGATCAATAATGTATATGTCCCAGTTCATCTTCAGTGACTGGCTTGGTCAGTATTAGTACCGGGTATATTAATGTAAGCGTCTGAGACAGAAATCTTGATATCACCGAAGCCTACTGTCTCGTGTGTGTGAGATCATAATACAATTGTCAGACGGCAGTCTTGGGGCCCGCCTACAATGTAATCTATATAAAGTTAACGTTGGTCAATAAACCAACCCAACTCAACCCCAAACAGAGGGGTCAGAGCCTGGGGAGGTGCAGTGAAAGGGGTGCCACTCTGTCTGAACTTTAAGCATTGTCTTCAATCCGTAAACAAACAAACAAAACAAAAAATAATAATATAAAAAAAAAAAAAATAAAATAAAAAACGGACGACCCGTGACAGCCGTTTACAAGTACATTTTGGTAGTCCAGGGTCGCAAGGTGGTAGGGACCTGTTTATAAAACTTATCAAATTGGCATATTTATGGTTTCTATGTTAAAATGTATACACCTAACCAACCAGGTGGAAACGTGTTTGTAGTGTGAGATATTAGCTTGACAGATCTCCCACTAACACACGAAACACTTTTATCTTTATAAAATTAACAATAACAACAACAAAACAATAACAGCAATAATAACAACAACAACAACAACAACAACAACAACAACAACAACAACAACAACAACAACAACGACGACGACGACGACGACGATTTTAGTACTACAAATTAATAATGGTTTTAAAAATTGAGAGAAAGTATCTGCAGTTACAGTGTGTCTTATCCAATATTATTATCTAAAGAAATCTAAACAAGGCAATAATTTGGTTTACATCGCTGAGCAGCACTATGCCATTTCATGGTCATAAAAAACGTTGGAAAACTAAAACAGGAAAGACTCTTAACACATAACTATGCAAAGGTATATATGAGAAAATGTAAGACCCTCTAGTGTAACATGTTCACCTATTGTTTCGTTTGTTGAATATACAATGCTGACTTATTACATATTAGATAAAGAAAGTACTAGAACTAACCACTCATTGCAATGATTTTAAAAATCCGTTCATAGACCCAGAAGATTTAAGCTTAAAAAAGATATGGCCATCTGGGTATAAAACTACATTTCGCAAGTTGTCACTGTAGATCTACCACTGTAGACGATGCCCCAAACATGGCAGGGAGGGGCGCCGAAATACTCAAACATTTGCATTTAGAACTAAAGTAAGCTATGCCATACACTTAGAAGGTACAGTTAGGATATTCTACATTCTAAGTCTAGAAGCCTTGTAGGCCAAAGGAGTCTAACTATGATATTAACTTAAACGTAATAAAAAGATCACCATTACCCTTGTTATGCAAACATTGTGTTCACTTCAGCCAATTCGGTGACCCTGTCTGTTATTTGGGTAACCTCGATTGTAATTCACTTTCCACAGTATATGTAGGCCTACATGTCTCAATATCAATCAGACGTCTGGGCGAATGCTCTTTATTCACATTTGCTACAGATTGATTTTTAAAATATGAAACGATATGTATCAACCATTATCATGTACTTGACACTAATCGATGGCTGGAAGTCCCCGAGACGGAACTATTGTTAGTGATATGAAACTTTTGAAAATTATGATAAGGAGTGTGAACTGGCGCAAATGGCAGAGCGTTGGTCTCTCAATCGGGATATCCCCGGGTCGAAACCAAAGAGCGGTAAAAGAAAAACAGAAATTTCCCGGTTTAGATCTATCTTGTAACTTGGGCAGTTGTCAGTACAACTTGACCCGCTGGGACAGGAGTCCAGATATTCCCGCACCGCCTCCGTGTGGCAACACGTAAAATTGTTAGACGTCAGTCTTGAGACCCATCCACAATATAGCCTCGCTGGTGATATTAGACTCTTAAAAACCAAGTCAAAACGTTTTGATTATTATACTCATTTTATACTATGCGGCTAGTTCTTCAAATATCGAGCCATTTTAGGGTGGGCGCGGTGGTCATGGGGTAGAACATCGGCTTCCGACGTAAAAGGTCCGGGTTCGAGTCTTGGCGATGGTACTCCCTACTGGTTGGATCAGTTCCAGTTTAATGTGATCGGTTAAGACAGTAGTCATGGTACCCCGCCCTGTCTCGTGTGTGGCAGCACATACAATTGTCAGACGTCAGTTTTGGAGCCCGTTAGTCTATATAGTGCTGATGGTGGACGTTAAACGAACTCACTTCACCAGGTGATATTAGACTCTTAAAAACGAAGTCAAACCGATCTGATTATTATACTCATTTTATACTAAGCGACTAAATCTTCAGAGATCGAGACATTTTGCATACAACTAGTCGTAAGCCTTCTCAAGTCCATGCCTTACGATAGTCACAAGCTTATCATAGCGCTGTATTTACGGGCCCTTTAGCGGAATAATAATCGAGGCCAGGGCCTGTTCCTACACGTCGGTGCTGCATGCCTGTGCTCAACCAATGTGTGGGTATCACTACATTGGCCGACATTAACCCATACTTGTTTTAAGTATACAGGTGGAGGAGCGAAAAAGCTCAGAAGCTAGAGCACTGCATTTTGTAAGTTGAGCACTGCGCTTCAAACGTGAGATACTGCCCATGTTCCCATGAAAGATTTCTGGACAACAACAAAAAAAAAAAAAAGAAACAGACAATAAATAAATAAAACAAAATACAAAAAACAAACAAAAAACATCAGGGGGCGTAAAGTTAATTGAGATAACAATCATTCTACTTTGTTGTTGTTGTGTGTGTAGGATTACAATCTGCCATTGAGTTTTTCTTACGTTTTTTTTTTTAATCCCAAAAGTCGTGCCTCCGCGTAACGGTTATCATGATTATTGATAGGAGCGAATGCTTGTCTGAAAAAAACTGTCATAAGTACAACTTTGAGGTAGCTTACAATTATTCGTAAGCCTTCTTATTTTTTTATTGTTACTGCGACGCCTCGTGAGCTAAAATGATGTATTAACTGTCGACGAATATGACATATCTTTTTAATTATAATTAAACTCCAAAGAATTATCTTCTGAATGTGGCCGAGTCTAAGATGATTTGAACCAGTAACTAAAAGTGGGCAGCCATTCAGTATTCACGATAACGGACATAATTATGGACTTGTAATGTGTATTATTGCCTGCACAATATGGGTCGAATTTGATGCCTGCGCACTCAAGACTAGAGGTTAAAAAACCAGGGGAAAAAACCCCAACAAACTAGTCCAAGTTCGCTCGAGTTGCACAGTCAGTAGATGTCTTGTGATAAACAGACCCATAGAGAAAACGGAGACGGCAGGCTAGGGATTCCACACCGGTGTCCAATCATAGCTCTACTCTTTACTTACGGAGCCAATGAGCGATCAGGAAGCCCCGCGTCTAAAGGGCTTGATTATGTCATTTCTCATTTTTGTATGGATCGCAAAGCGAATAATAACTTGGTATAGTGAGTTCCAGCAGTGAGATGTGCAGTGACACAGCTGCCAACCTGTGCAGCCCGCCAAAAGGATCACTTTAGACCATATTATGAAAAGTAATAACACACGTTTGTATTGTTTCTCGTGTATAGTTGGCAGGACTAGGGTAGTTGACACATGACAGATAACCATAAAAGCTGCTTATCTTGTCGCCACGCTCTGTGGGTCAAGAGCAGTGCGTCTCTGCGGCAGACTCCAGGCCGGTGACTTGTGACTCGTGACTCGTGACTGACTCGCTGTGGCGCTAAGTCGGTAAAGAGACTGAAGATCAACAAACAAGTCAGTCACTCTCACAGGAACGATGCGGCTTCTGCTCCCCGTTCTGCTCCTCGGTGTGGCCGGCATCTCTCAAGTCTACAGTGTCAGCCCTGCCTCGCCAGGTGAGCTATTGGTTATAGACCTTGATTTACCTGTAAATTATTGGTAGAGTGCAGTGTCCATACACAATGCATTTATTTTTCTACATACTGTGACTGAATGCTTACCAATGTTTGTAAGTGTAAACATGAAGTTCTGCATTGTTCGAGAGTGGTGAAATTGTCTGCATGAGCTCAATTTTAGCTGTGTATTTTTTAGCTTAAATAAAAAAAAAATGTTTAGGGAAAGCGCTATATTTAACGTATATAGTGTATTGCTATTATTGTTAAAAACGAAAATTAAAATTATGCTATGACAATGACAAAAATATAAAACATGTATATTGTTTTAGAATTAAGTGCGTAGATGCGAAGAGCACAGACAACAGGTTAGAACAAAAATCAAGGTTACAGTTTTTTATTTTTAATTAAAATCATAAGTTTTCTTTTTTGTCCGTGTCTCGGGGTTTTTTAGGAAATGATTATATATAGGTTTGTACGACAGCAACAAAAAGCTCTGTCACTGTCACCTAAAGGTTTTAAGTCTTCTCTTGGTTAATGTCATTGCGTCATTATTTTAACGATCGTAACGCTCGTCTCATGTGGTACAAATTCGATATTTCTCTCATACACTCAGGAGCAGAACCATGTAGACATTTGTGGCACAGAACTGCACATTTTTAATCAATACGTTGTGCTATAGGTAGCTAGTGCAATTCTTTATGGAGGGGACTCACACTGGTAGACTGTTTCTTTTTAAAGTTAAGGCGTGCTGCATTATTTTGTACTACTTGCAGCCGTGAAATGTATTTGCTCGAAACTCGTGTGGACACAGTATTGCAGTAGTCATGTCGTGACAAGACAATGGAAATTATCATAAAAATTCTAGTGACATTGAGGGTCGAATAATATCTAATAATTGCGATCATTCGAAGCTGCACGTAAGAACTTTTGCAAACAGAACGGATGAAAAAAGGCATGGACAGATTTATGTCAAAAGTGAAACCAAGATTTTTTACATTTTGCTCTCCATCTTCAGTGAACACCGAAATTAAGACAGCTTTCTTCGGAAAGAAACTCATCAACTTTGACCAAAGTTTCTATTTGCTAGATCAGAAGAATGTCATTTAAGGGCTGCACCCTTTATACCAGAAAAAAATAATTTTTTCATTACACGTTACACTGAGATGGACCTCCGCTTTCCCCGAGTTGAGATTTTTCTTTTGGGTCAAACACAAGTCGTGGGCCTGTGCATACCAGAGTCTTGATGCTGCAGTAGCTTCAAGCTTGATTCAGAAGGCATAAGGCATTAAAAAACCCAAACAAACGTGGTTGTGGTTCTACACAAAGATTTACACATCAGAACTGAAAGTAAATCCCCTTTTGGTTTTTCGTGCTCTATAGGTGTACCAATCCGTTACTTCGACACTTACACCAGAACAGATTTGAACTAGGAAATGTCTTTTTGACAACCCGAACGACAATACACTGGTCTATTTGCGCCTGTTAAAACCACATGCTGATATTTCTGTGTCTGTGGGGAAGGGTGGGACTGTTAGAGCGTTGGGCCTCCAGTGTTCGAATACATGATAAGGCACATTCATTAATAGGATTTGGTGTCTTAGTTGTTGGGTCGGTGGTAGTAATTAGTATAATATGGACAGGAGGTTTGGCATCCATTGTGTTGCAATAAACATACTATATTAACTTTCAAGACTTTATTCTTGGGACCCGTTTGCGTAAAAGGCTGTCTACTGGCGTTGGAAGTTGATAAACCAGACAACCTTTTATTTTAAAGTCAGTACTATTGGATATGGTGGCGGATGATGTAAGAACTTCTCGTGGGATCCGTCCATTGTATAGACTAGCCATTGACGCTGGACATAAAAAACCCAACAATCCAACCAACAACCCAACCAACAACCCAACCAACCACCCAACTCTCGCACAGCTACTACATGTGATGGTGGAGGAGGAAATAAAAGATTTTATAGCCTAGCTACTAGCGTTTGGCGAAAAAAAAAACACCCAACCAACAAACAACCCAACCACCCAACCAACCGGTGTTATGACTCACCGACTACAGGTGATGGTGGCGGAGGAGGTCAAAGGTTTTCTCTTGGTACGTTAAATAACCAACCAACCAACCAACCAACCAACCAACCAACCAACCAACCTGTTATTTTTTCTCACTCAGCGACTGCAGGTGATGGTGGCGGGGCCTGTAAGAACTTCTCCCAAGTCACCCAGGAGCTCTGGACCAATGACCTGGACAGACTAAGCGCGGATGACGTCATAGTCAACTACCAGGCGCAGCTCTCCGACCGTGGTAACATCCAGGATGGCTCTCCACAGAGGTTGGTTCTCTATCTTTATCTCTCTCTCTCCCTCATTCTCTTTATCTCGCTCTCTATCACTCTCTTTGTATCGCGCGCGCTCTCTCTCTCTCTTTACCTCTCTCTCACTGTCTTTATCTCGCTCTCTCTCACTCTCTTTATTTCTCGCTCTCTAATTCTCTTTACATCGTTCGCCCTCTCTCTCTCACTTTGTTTATTTCGCTCTCTTTACCTCCCTCTCACTCTCTGTCGCTTCCTCTCTCCTTACATAGTTTTACTTAGGACAGTTTAAAGCAGTTTTCTTAACTGAACATGTGCAGGTCGCCTGGTTTTAACAATAATATACCCTATCTCTCTATGTCTGTCCATATATCTATCTCACACACGCACACATACTCATGAACACACAACTATACATAGCAATCTCTTTTCCGTAACTAAAAGTGTTCTTTGATTTTAAAAGAAGACATAAAAGACTTTCTATATCGCCGTGTCTAACATTTAAGAGTAATAGAACGCCCAGATCTTACGGAGAATTTGATTTGGGCGAATAGTGAGTGAGACGGATCGTTTTTGATTGACACATTTTACCGATAAAGATTTTCAATGTTTATGAGGGCTATTTGAAACGTAATATTGTTTTGTGTTTTCCATATTTATTATGGACATATTATGGCTGCACCTCGATAAAGTTATCTAGCTTTTTTATAGTTAATAGTTTTTAAGTTCTGGTTTTCCGTGTAACTGAGCCGATAACGAAATCTTACTTATTTCTTTTTGTTCCAGAGTTTTTCTTAAACGTTTGACTATTACACTTGCTTTGTTGTAAAGCTGCTCTGTTGAACAGGTTCTGGGAAGTACGAAAAAGACACGAGCCATATGAAAACCTGCGATATTTTCGTCAAATGCTCCAAGTCTATCCATTCATAGGGCACAGGTGGTAGTGAGTTGGTCTCCCAATTGGGAGGTGTGCGATTCGTTACCCAAGTACAGGAAAATACTTGTTTGGCCAGTGTCAGTATAATTTGACCGACTGGGACATGAATCGTTGAATCCCCCCTTCCAACTCAATGTGTCAATACGTGAAATTTTCAGACTTTAGTATCGGGCCCGTGGCCGTATAGAATCCTCCTTTGAGATTCTAAACTCGGAGATATATTCTTCTCTCTAACAAAAATATAAAAGGAAAATAATGACATTATCTTTTGTTAAAAGTGTACAGCCTTTCTTGTTCCTCCCACCTGCTCATATTTTCTCCTTCGTGAACTAGGGTAACTGTCAGACTTTAGTCTTGGGACCGTTGCAGTATAGGATCATCCTTTGAGAAATTAAATTTCGGAGAGACATTGTCTCTTACAAAAATAGAAAACTAAAAAAATGAGAATGATTTTTATTTTAAGTTCACTCTTTTCTGGTCTTTATCACCTGCCAATAATTTCTATTATATGTGGAAGAGATAATAGTCAGATGTAAGTCTTGGAAGCGTCGACATATAGGGCCATCCTTTCATAACTTAAAACTGGAGAAAGATTGTCTCCTAGAAAAACAGAAAAGCCCAGTTTTCCTACGTGAATGAAAGTAATCGTCAGACCATGGGCTTGTCGCCATATAATTATGATCTATCCTCTTTTGACAACTTAAACTTGTTAAGATAGAGATTCTCTCCACAGATATAATACCTTTTAATGTGCTTACTTCCTTGGTCTCTTCACCTGCCCAGATTTTTCTCCTACGTGAACGAGAGTCGACTGACGAGCCCGGTTTACGCGTCGTTTCTGCCCCTGCTGGACAACTACAACCCCGTGAAGAATGTCGCGGAGGTGGTCACTGCCGAGAAGCTAGCGGAGGAAGACCATTTCCTGGATGTCATCTTTGCCACGCCAGTGTGGCAGTCGGTGTATGAATATCTCGTGTGTGAAGGTTGGTAAAATAAATCTACACTATAGTGGCAGTCGGTGTATGAATTTCTTGTGTGAAGGTTAGTACAATAGATCTACACTATAGTGGCAGTCGGTGTATGAATTTCTTGTGCGAAGGTTGCTACAATAGATCTACACTATAGTGGCCGTAGGTTTATAAGTATTTTGTGTGTTAAGGTTAGATAAATAGATCTACACTATAGTGATAGTCGGTGCATGAATATTTTAGGTGTGAAGGTTAGTACAATATTTCTACACTGTAGTGGCAGTAGGTGTATGAATATTTTGTGTGTGAAGGTTGGTAAAATAGGTCTACAATACAGTGGAGGTAGGTGAACAAATATCGTGTGTTTGAAGGTTAGTCAACTGGTCTACACAGTTGAGGGAGTCGGTGTATGAATCTCTTAAGTGTAAAGGTTAGTACAATAGATATACACTATAGTGGCAGTACGAATATGGTCAAATAAGTCTACATTGTTGAGGAAGTCGGCGAATGAATATCTTGTGTTTGAAGGTTTATTTCTTTGGTTGGTTGTTTGTTTATTTGTTACTAAGGGCCCATATAATTTCTAATTGTGTTTGATTTATTGTGTCCCTCAGTTGCTTAGTTGTGTGTATTCTTCTCTTTATTATTATATTATTCCTATTACTTGCGCACATGCATCTACTGTTAGGTCCTTAGCAACTGAGTAGGTACTCTTTAGTGTTGTGCTCTTGAATCCTTTTTGGATACATTTTTATATCACTACTACTACTACTACTACTACTACTACTACTACTACTACTACTACTACTACTACTACTACTACTACTACTACTATATATCTTTCTCTCACTCGGTCTCTCCTCTTCTCACCAGGAAAAGTCCAGGACCAAGCCGGACTGAGAACCTTGTTCAAGCGACTCTGGTTTGACCTGTACCCGCGCAGTGGGAAGAGCACAATACTGGACACCAGTGGGTTTGAGCACGTCATGGTCGGCGAGTTCAAATCCTTGGGTTCTGTGAATGGCATGCACAACTGGCTGGCTTTTTACGAAAAAGAGAAGAGGCCGGCGGAGCCCAACATCAACTACTATGGACACACCTGCGACGTACACGTATGGTTTTGTGTGGTTGTTATAGTAACTGTAAAAATTTGGCAGACGAAAGCTTTATGATACAGTCATTAAAACGTTTCTTTTTTTTCATTTTTGACATTTTTCACTCTCTAACCTTGGAGTAGTGACACCGTTGTTTCTGATAAATATATTCTATTACTTTTAAAATGGTTCCTCCGTACTATGTATATATGGATGACAGTATTTACACAAGTGAAGGAAGGCGGATTGATATTTAATACTGTATTCATCATCACACAATGTAGTAACGTGTACTTAAAAAAGGTCAAAACACACAGGGCTATATATATACGGTGCGTTCTGTGATCGTATAAACTGCTGTCCACTTATCTCGCTAATTGTGTCTTTAATTGTAACGAAGTTGTTTCGGCCTGTGACTCACTTTGTGAAGTTAAATAGTCCCATATCCCACATAGTTATATGAATAAGAATAAGACCCGAATTTACTGTCTGACGTTAATAAACTTCATCACAAAGTTCAATGATTAGGTTACAAGTCGCTGAGAAAAATTTAAAAGTGTAGTGTGACCGGATGAGACAAAGCCATGGTATCTTCGGCACTACTTCTATGTGGTAGCACATAAAATTGTCAGACATGATTCTTGGGGCCCATCCATAGTATAGCCAATATAGTGATAACGTTGGACGCCAAAGATATCCTATTGAGACCTGAAGATGTCAGGAAGGCCATTCGAAAGTTGTAGCACTGAGATCGCTAGTTAGAGCGGCCAGATTATAATTTGGAATCTGGTAGCCTTGTCTGCGTACAATATCATTTCGAGGAAACTGTATGGAGATAAAATTACATGTATGTGGTATGCAGTGGGGAGCTGGCGCCAGAGATAGAGCATCGGGATGTCCTGAGTTTGATGCCACGGACCCTTGAACATACCAATAAGAAACGTTACAATAGGATATACAACTTTTCTCCTCGAAAAAAAATTGGCGAACAAAAAAATTATTAAAAAGAATTGCCTGTAAACTTTAGCGTACATTTTAATTTGAAATTTCATTAAATACACTTAAATGATAAGGTCATCATTAATTTGGTTCTATTCGCATTCTCCCCACAGCCCGATACGATGTGTGCGGCCTTTGATTGGGACGGCCGTAAGAAGAGACTGTCTTCCTTCCTGCTCAACGTAAGCCCGGCCTACGACCTGGCTGTCTACAGCCTCTGCTTCGTGATGCATCGCGGGACGTGTAACGTGATTGTCGACGGACAGCAAAAGATCATTAGAACCTACAGCAAAGAAGGCCATATAGCCACAGCGTTCATCGTTGCGTAAGGGTAGATTTCCACATGCTTCGGTCCCGCCGACGTTCAGACCTGATCGTTTTCCGGTGCAAAAAATGAATACAGGCGCGCGGCAGTTCTCGCTTAAAAAAAAGATGTTATAATTCCTTGTTGTATAATATTATGAATTATGTTTCTTACTACAATAAATGTAAACTACAAACATGATTGCTTTTATGAATATATTTTTTAAAACGTCAATAGGCACTATCTATATCTTAGGCAACCAATGCCTCATTTTGTGTGTGCATTTCTTGTTGCCGTTGCTTTTGTTTGTAATGTTCTTGTTTTGTATATTTTGTTCGTTTTTTATGTGTTTGTTTATTTTTATTTTTATTGTGGCAAGTTTATTAGTTACTGCTGCTATTACAATTTTCTACGAAAGGAAAAAATTAATGAAAACATAATGTAAAAGCAAGAAAATGTTTAACAGATTATGTTTAGGTGAAAAATATAGTTTTATGAGAATCATACAAACTTAATGTAGATAAGATTGCGTCTGTTGGTCCTATTACTCACAGTGTATCATTCATTTGTCGTTGTCTCTTACTTTGTTTCTCTGCCTCATTCTGCTTCCGTCCTTCTTTATTTGTCTCTGTCTGTCCCTCCCCACCCCTCCCTCTCTCTCATCTCTCTCTCTGTCTCTATCTGTCTCTGTCTCCCTATCTCTCTCTTTTGCCTCCATATCTCTGTATCTTTTTGTGTGTCTTTCTCTGGCTCTGTCTCACTCTGTCTCTGTCTCTCTTGTCTTTGTCTCTGTCTCTCTTTTTCTCTCTATGTCTCTGCCTCTTTCTGTCTCTGTCTGTCTCTGTCTATATCTCTGGCTCTATCTGTCTTTCTGTCTGTCTGTCTGTCTGTCTGTCTGTCTGTCTCTCTCTGTCTCTGTCTCTGTCTCTGTCTCTCTCTCTCTCTCTCTCTCTCTCTCTCTCTCTCTCTCTCTCTTACGCTGAGATTTTGAATAAGGGGTCTCTCTACTCATCTTCTTCAGTTTTTTGTCCTAAAGCTAAAAAAAAGTTGGGGACTTCTTTACCCTGTCTACATAATTATTTTGGATATATTCAAAGAGTAGAAGAAATAATTTAACGGCTTGTTGCGAATATAATGATCCTTTTATATAATCATACCTTTGGCAAGTCTAGATAGCAATAAAATTTCAAACAAAATTATTCATTCAAGTAAAAGGAGTGAGTCATGCTAAAAACTAGCAACCTATAAAAGAATATAAATTGCACAAATTCATTTTTTTAAAGATAATTTAGAACAAATTAAAATTGACGCAAATATGCATTTACTAGTTAAACAGCTATCATTGTTACAAAAAATCTGAAAAAAAAAGGATTAACTTTTTTTTTGGGTTTGGGGGGGGGGGGGGGATTTTCAATCCTTTTGCGCAGTTGGATTTAAGTCTTGTGATTCCATGAGGCCTCACTTTTATTCCTTATATAGTTTTAAATAGATACAGATAAACAGACAGAAATACTGACACATTAAAAAGGTTGGAGAAGATAAGAAAATAGGCACAGCGAGAAAGGGAGAAACAAAAAGGTTAGTAATTAGGAGATGTCGTAAGAAATAGCGTAAAAATCGATTCCTTAAAACACATAAGACGTTTGTGATTAAGTAATATTTATTTAAATTCTATCTTCTCCACTTAACGACAATATTTAAAAAGTAGGTATCATGAACGAATACACTAGCTTAAATACAATAACTCTTGTGCATTGCATTCGTGCAAATATAAAAAAATCCACACAAAAAAGGTGAATGGCATTTTATGACAGAAAAATACCACAATTCAGAAGTAAATAAATATTGCATTTTTCTTCTAAAGCTTATAGTATACATGATTGTATTCACTACATCCATCAAGCAGATTCCAGTTATTGTTAATGTTGCATAAAATATGTTCTCTATCAGAAAACTTCCTAAAAAAACAAACTCCATGTCATTCATCACAAATTATAACAAGTATGTATCACCATAGAAGCCTCTGTTGACTGATTATAACATTGAGATCTATGTTGGGCTTCTCTGAGTCAACACGCTTCCACGATACACTGGCTAAAATGGACAACTGTGTGGCAGGTGAAAATGGTGAGCCATGACATCCAACATCAGAAGCAACGATGGCGATAACGACTATAAGGATGATGATATTGATGATGTTCATGATGATGATGATAATGATGAGGATGATGATGATGATGATGATGATGATGATGATGATGATGATGATGATGATGATGATGATGATGATGATGATGATGATGATGATGATGATGATGATGATGATGATGATGATGATGATGATGATAATGATTATCTTTTTTTTTCAACAGACTTGTTACAAATGGCAACAACCTAAACTGATTTTGGTAGGTGGGACCAAGTTTTGCGCCAAAATTGAAATTTTCTATAAACTGTAACCGTGTTTTTATATATCTTATGTTTTAATTACGTTTTATAAAATGGTTTTATGTAACTCGATGGTGCGAAAAGTATTGTTTTATGAAAGAGTTAATAAAACATGTATACACGTGTAAAACATGATTAAAGCTATAGAAAAGACAAATCTTGGCGTACGCTTTGATCAGCAAAACTTTCACCTATGGAAATTAGTTCAGGAAGATCTAATTTGTAACAAGTCTGTTGGATAAAAGAGAGTCACATTACCTTAATCGTCATCATTATTATCATCGTCTTTGTCAGTATCATCATAACCATCCCCATCACCATAATGTTTATATTCCATTTCTACGATAAAATTATGGCTAAAAAAAACAACACATATTTGTTGCTACATTATACCTTGTGATAGTCGCACTCAATGTTTTGAGAACCCTGCTGTATCTTTTTCGTTAAAGATCGTATTAAAAACTCATCATTTCGTTGAAGAAATAAAGGCTTGTCCAAATTGGTGGATTTTGCAAGTGCACAATAAAAAACAGTATTGAATTAATGCTTTTGTTTTGTAGAATAAGCTTGGTCCACGATTGTAGATTCAATATATAGGGAATCTTTTATTTTCACTCCACACATACACCTCAATCGACGCCTTGCATTCCCTTACTTTTCCTAAGGAGTAATTTGGAAAAAAAACTGTTTGCGAGTGTATCAAAGTTTTGATATAGTCCTTTTTATTTCTGTTAATCTATCAAAGCTCTTTTCACATTCACTGTTAAGATCAACATTCCTTACCACTATGACTGGACTTAAGGACTAAAACTGTGGGCTGTTATCTCCAGTTAGAGTCATTCTCGGTACATTTTATTTTCGAATCCATTCTCCTCAGGAGAACTGGCAGTATTTTCAAGAATCTCTATGAACTCACTATCAATAGTGACAGTTTGACGTTTCCGAAAGTAAAGGAACAAGACCGCGACAGCCAGCAAGGCCAAGGCAATGATCACTCCGGCAATGGCTCCAACGATAACCCCAGTATCACTTCCAGGGCATGATTGGGCAGATTTGGCAGATTTTCCGGCATCATGCTCTGTATGTTTTGGTAGCGGCGTGCCTGTAGACTCTGCTGTTGGATCTGAAGGTTTTTGTGCTGGATGTGGCGTTGTCTTTAGAGGAGGTGTTGTTGAATGCGATTGTGACATTGTAGGCTTTGATGTTGGAGGCACAGTTGGCTTTTGTTGAGGGTCAGTAGCTTTTGGTACTGGAGGTATAGTTGGTTTCGCTTTTGATGCAGTAGCTTTTGATGCTGTAGTAAAAGTTGACTTTGGAGTAGCTTGTGATGTTGGCGGAAGTGTTGACTTAGATTTTGGCTCAGTAGGATCTGTAGCTTTCGTAGGTTGCTGTGAAGACCCTGGTGTAGTAATTCCTGTTGACGTTTGTGCAGCCTCTGTTGTTGGGTCTAAACGAACAAAAAGTATGAAACACGATTACTCTTCTTTGTTTGAAGCAAAATGGCTATAGAGTCAACCACATGTACTTTTCACTAACACTATCTTTACTTGAGTCGACAATTTTTGACAATATTTACTGGACCTAATCGTGAAGCGTACCGTACAACCTCCTTTACAATGTTTAAAGACACTTGAGTTGTTTTTTTACAAAAAATGTTTTTGTATACTAAATTGGCACGATCCTTTACAAAATTACTTCACATTCCTGTAAACTTAAATCCTATTTCCACTCTCGCACTGCTGAGAGCGGCATCCATAAATGCTATGAACATACTAACACTTGGGTCAATTGTCTCCTGCGATTATCATTCCTGGGGCAGACCGTTTTCATAGGCAATCTGTTCCTCTGAACTGGAGCTTTTCTCGATAAACTCTATGTCTTGACTTTCAAGGCTTACAGCTTTGCGGTTCTTAAAGTAACAGAACCATACCAGGCCACCAACGAGCGCCAAGACCGCGACTCCAACAATGGAACCAATGATAACACCAATGTTACTTCCAGATCCTGTGTCTTTATTTTGAGCTCCTGTTTTACTGATGTCTTCGGCACCCTTTTCTGCAGTGTTTGACTCAGTACTTTTTGTTGCTGGTGAAAGTGTTGACTTTGTTTTAGGTTCTGGTGTTGACTTTGTTTTAAGTTCTGGTGTTGAATTTGTTTTAGGTTCTGGTGTTGAAGGATTTGTTGACTTCGCAATTGATTCCAAAAGTGTTGGTCTGGAAGAAGGCATGTAGTTTGTTGTTTTTGACTCATTAGGTTTTGATGTTGGATGAAGAGTTGAGTTTGTTTTTGACTGAGTATGTTTTGCTGGCGGAGGAGATGTTGGTTTTGGTATTGACTGAGTAACATTATATGTTGAAAGAGGTGTTGTTATTGAACCAGTTGGTTGTGTTTTTAGAAGATCAGTTGTATCTACTATTACTGCAGTGTGTACTGATGCTTGAGAAGGTGTTTGCGTTACTCGTGGCTTAGTAGACATTAATGTTGCAAGGTTTGTGGATTTAAGGTTGGACACAGTAGACTTAAGTGTGGGAACAAGTGTTGGGTTTGTTTTGGGCTGGGTAGTTTTTGAAGCTGGAAGACGTGATGCATAGTAAAAATTTCAACATCTAAAACTACAACTTTTTCCACTACACAAACAAACACTCAGTCACCTTTATATACAACCCCCTAGGGTTGAGTTTAAATTTTGGGTAACTTGTAATTCAGTAGCTTTTGATGTTGGAGACATAGTTTGGTTTTCTTCTGATTCAGTAGTTTTTGATGTTGGAGACATAGTTTGGTTAACTTCTGATTCAGTAGGTTTTGATGTTGGAGACATAGTTTGGTTAACTTCTGATTCAGTAGCTTTTGATGTCGGAGGTATAGTTTGTTCAACTTCTGATTCAGTAGTTTTTGATGTTGGAGACATAGTTTGCTTTAATTCTGATTTAGTAGCTTTTGATGTTGGAGGTATAGTTTGGTTTACTTCTGATTCAGTACCTTTTACTGTTGGAGGTATAGTTTGGTTTACTCCTGATTCTGTAGTTTCTGATGTTGGAGGTATAGTTCGGTTTACTTCTGATTCAATAGCCTTTGATGTTGGAGGTATAGTTTGGTTTACTTCTGATTTTGTGGTTTCTGATGTTGGAGGTATAGTTTGGTTTACTTCTGATTCAGTAGCTTTTGATGTTGGAGGTACAGTTTGGGTAACTTTTATTTCAGTACTTTTTGATGTTGGAGGTATAGTTTGGTTTACTTCTGATTCAGTAGCTTTTGATGTTGGAGGTATAGTTTGGTTTACTTCTGATTCAGTAGCTTTTGATGTTGGAGGTATAGTTTGGTTTACTTCTGATTCAGTAGCTTTTGATGTTGGAGGTATAGTTTGGTTTACTTCTGATTCAGTAGCTTTTGATGTTGGAGGTATAGTTTGGTTAACTTCTGATTCAGTAGCTTTTGATGTTGGAGGTATAGTTTGCTTTACTTCTGATTCAGTAGCTTTTGATGTTGGAAAAACAGTTGACTTCTCTTCTGTTTCAGTAGTTTTTGGCGTTGGAGAAAGAGGTAACTTTACTTCTGATTCAGTAGCTTTTGATGTTGGAGGCATAGTTTGGTTAACTTCTGATACAGTCGCTTTTGATGTTGGAGGTATAGTTTGCATTACATCTGATTCGGTAGCTTCAGATGCTGGAGGTATAGTTTGGTTTATTTCTGATTCGGTAGTTTTTGACGTTGAAGATTGAGTTGGCTTCTCTTCTGATTCCGTAGTTTTTGACGTTTGAGAAAGAGTTGACTTCGTTTCTGATTCAGTAGTTTTTGGCGTTGGAGAAAGGGTTGGCTTCTCTTGTGATCCAGTAGTTTTTGGCGTTGAATAAAGAGTTGACTTTGTTTCTGATCCAGTAGTTTTTGGCGTTGGAGAAAGAGTTGACTGTTCTTCTATTTCAGCAGTTTTTGCCGTTGGATAAAAAGTTAGATTGTCTTCTGAGTTAGTAGTTTTTGACGCTGGAGCAAGAGTAGGCTTTGATTTTGGATTAGTAGCTTGTGGTGTTGGAGGAACAGTTGACTTTGAACTTGACTCAGTATACTGAGCAGGTTTTGTAGGTTCCTGTGTAGACCCTGACGTAGTCATTGCTGTTGATGTTTGTGAAGCCTCTAATGTTGGATCTAAATTAATAAAAAGCATGATGCCAAAGTCAATAACCTGATTATTTAATGGTTAACACAGAGATGCACTTTAAAAAAAAGCAAAGGAAAAGGATCACTAAAACCCTTTTAGGAACACTAATTATCAATATACAGATTTTCAAAAGATAACAACTCAAGAGCCTATAAACATTTTAGAGTTGACGGACTTCACCATATGATAAACATTATAGAATCAATAGGCCTGAACGTCAATATTTGTTGAGAAATAATAATAAGTCTTATTAGTATTAATAAAATTCAATACATATGGTTCTGTATCACATGAATGAATATAATAATAACTTTTTTTTAGGTTATCAGTAACAACTATCATTTATCCATCCATTAAGTAAGGATAGCAAGGCAATTTAACATTATAAAAAATATCTAATTAGTTATTTGCCCTTTCTTTTCAATAACTTTTAAAGTAATTTAAACACGATTATTATTATTATACACTGATGATATTTCACGCAAGATAACCAAATCAACTCATCTAACCATTTTACAGGCTCCGGTGTTTGTTTCATCAGCGTCGACGGCACTTATGAATAAGATGTATTTATTTTTCTTTCTGTATGTACACAATAAAATATGACCTGCAATGCATGCAACTCACCATCGGGGACTTTCAGAGAGATGTTCGCAAAGGCAACAACCACAGGTGAGTCTAGACTTGCAGCCCCGACCTGTCTAGTAACTCCAAACTTGATCTGGATAAAATTGGAAGATATATGTACATTCAGGCATACACACATATACACAATCAATACATACATACATACATACATTCATACATACATACATACATACATACATACATACATACATACATACATACATACATACATACATACATACATACATACATACATACATACATACATACATACATACATACATACATACATACATATGATTCAGTAGCTTTTGATGTTGGAGGTATAGTTTGGTTTACTTCTGATTCTGTAGTTTCTGATGTTGGAGGTATAGTTTGTTTTACTTCTAATTCAGTAGCTTTTGATGTTGGAGGTATAGTTTGGTTTACTTCTGATTCAGTAGCTTTTACTGTTGGAGGTATCGTTTGGTTTACTCCTGATTCTGTAGTTTCTGATGTTGCAGGTATAGTTTGGTTTACTTCTGATTCAATAGCCTTTGATGTTGGAGGTATAGTTTCGTTTACTTCTGATTTTGTAGTTTCTGATGTTGGAGGTATAGTTTGGTTTACTTCTGATTCAGTAGCTTTTGATGTTGGAGGTGTAGTTTGGTTAACTTCTGATTCAGTAGCTTTTGATGTCGGAGGCATAGTTTGCTTCACTTCTGATTTAGTAGCTTTTGATGTTGGAGGTATAGTATGTTCAACTTCTGAGTCAGTAGCTTTTGATGTTGGAGTTATAGTTTGGTTTACTTCTGATTCAGTAGCTTTTACTGTTGGAGGTATAGTTTGGTTTACTCCTGATTCTGTAGTTTCTGATGTTGGAGGTATAGTTTGGTTTACTTCTGATTCAATAGCCTTTGATGTTGGAGGTATAGTTTGGTTTACTTCTGATTCAGTAGCTTTTGATGTTGGAGGTATAGTTTGGTTTACTTCTGATTCAGTAGCTTTTGATGTTGGAGGTATAGTTTGGTTTACTTCTGATTCTGTAGTTTCTGATGTTGGAGGTATAGTTTGGTTTACTTCTGATTC
>RQTK01000349.1:113865-124027 GCA_003991915.1 Elysia chlorotica | reverse complement strand
ACACTGGTCTCCGCTGCGATGACCCGTATGGAGAGGGCGTTGTCCAGGTTATCTGTCATGTCCAGGGTGCGGAACTGAACCTCCAGGCACAGGGACACGAGGTCGTCTGGAATCTTGTTGACCAGGGTTGTCTCGCTTGCGTCGGGGGAATCAGAAGAGATGATATCGTACGTTCCTGGAATGATGCGGGACAAACGCTGATGGTACGATTATTTCGGATCTTATTAGCACGTCTAAATAATATATTTACAATGATTAAAAACAACAACAACAACAAATAGTTATAGTTATATTGGTGATGATAGTAACAATAACAATGATAATAATAATAATAATAATAATAATAATAATAATAATAATTCCCTTTTCCCGAGGTTGCCGCCTCTATTGCAAACTAGGGTGGTAAGTGCAAATCAAGAATAGACTTAGACTAACGACGTAGTTTGGTACATTACTACTAAATAAGTGGATTCGCAAGGACAACATAGCGGTAGCTTCTTAATTGCACAATCTTAGCCCCGACGGTGTAGTTACGACGCCTGTACAAATGTGACGCAGCCCCCACATTACATTTAGCCAAGACGAAGATGTTATACACAGAGAAAGTAAATTAAGACACTCCACAGGAACTTTGGCATTTAAAAACGTGATTTATGGGACGTCTAATACTACATCTCCTGTGAGGTAAATAACGTAGATAATTATGGGTGTGGGAATATTTGTCTAAAAAAAAAGGTAAATTACGCTATGGCTACACGCACACCAAACTAGACCAACAGCGCGTTGTCATTTACAGATGACAAAGTTGAGGGTACAGGCATACTTTGCGGACAATGACAGTTGCCGACCAAAGTAGGTGATGCCAAGATCATAGGTCAACGGTCAGCGGCTGACCGCTCTTCGCACACTGTACACCTCAAGACTAACTTCCTAAGAATTTTAGGTGCTGCTACACAGGAACAGTGTTGAGCTTAAATAATTTCTGTTCCAGCCAGTCATATTACACTGGCACAGACCTAAGGCACATATCCAACCAACAGAGGACGGAATTGCACAAACAGACTTTTGATAAATGGAGGATTTTACACCCATCAGGATACAAAAGTTGTATAATAATTTGTTCCCCGCCAAACCAGCGACATAGATTAAGGGATTTATAAGAAACACAACATGTCAGAAAGACACTGTGAGATTTTTTAGCGTAAGGACTTAGAGAGAGGAGGTAACACCCGCTATCGGTCAGCCTGAATAATTAGAAGTTCTGCTAGGTCTACTGAATATCTACAGTAACGTCTTCTTCTACGTCTACTGCTATAAATATTGCTATAACTTCTGCTACGTCTACTGCTATGAATATTGCTATAACTACTGCTACGTCTACTGCTACGTCTACTGCTACGTCTACTGCTACATCTACTGCTATGTATACTGCTACATCTACTTATGATGATGATGATGATGATGATGATGATGATGATGATGATGATGATGATGATGATGATGATGATGATGATGATGATGATGATGATGATGATGATGATGATGATGATGATGATGATGATGATGATGATGATGATGATGATGATGATGATGATGATGATGATGATGATGATGATGATGATGATGATGATGATGATCGTACCTGTCCCGTCCCACTTCTGCCTGGCTTCCCACCCAGACGCGGCCTTCCAGCCACAGAAGTCCGGCGAGGTTTTGTTCCTGGCGTTGAAGTCACAGGACAGAGACTGGAATCGCTCGGTCGCCTTTGCTGGACATGACGGGGCAACGCTCGGTTCCATCTGGGCCTGGGAAGGTAGGGGTGGGTAGCACACGAGCTCTCCATTCTCGCAGGGCATGTCCGAAATGCGCATGTCCACGTAGTCAATCGCAACCGTCCCTTTTCCCGAGGTTGCCGCCTCTATCGCAAACTAGGATGGTAAGTACAAAGATTAATACGGAATAGGTTTAGACTAACAACGTAGTTTGGTACCTGTCTACTAAAATAAAAAGCACGACATCTCAGAAATACACGGTTAGATTTTTGCCAAAAAGGACTTAGAGAGAAGAGGTAACACGCGCTACAGTCACCCTGAATCACTAGACGTACTGCTACGTCCACTGAAAGTCTACAGTAACGTCTACTGCTATGTCTACCCCTATGACTACTGCTGCGTCCACTGAACGTCTACAGTAACGTCTTCTGCTATGACTACTGGAACGTCTACAGTAACGTCTACTGCTATGACTACTGCTATGACTACTGCTATGCCTACTGCTATGTCTACTGCTATGCCTACTGCTACATCTACTGCTATGTCTACTGCTATGACTACTGCTATGCCTACTGCTATGTCTACTCCTATGTCTACTGCTATGCATACTGCTACATCTACTGCTACGTCTACTTCTATGTCTACTGCTACGTCTACTGCTACGTCTAATGCTACATCTACTGCTATGTCTACTGCTATGACTACTGCTATGTCTACTGCTATGTCTACTGCTATGTCTACTGCTATGTCTACTGCTATCTACTGCTATGTCTACTGCTATGTCTACTGCTATGACTACTGCTACGTCTACTGCTATCTACTGCTATGTCTACTGCTACGTCTACTGCTATGACTACCGCTAAGTCTACTGTTATTACTACTTCTACGACTACGACTGTTGTTTCTGTTTTTGCTGTTACTGCTGCTTCCACCACTACTGCGACTACCTCAATGGACTTTACTATTTAAAATATTCCCTACCCTAGTTGTATTTTTCTTAGATGTGCGCCTAATCGTAAAAAGACCACACATTGCAGCGTGTTTACTTGTTTGCTTGTCCAACGTCAGCACTATAGGCTATATCCCAACCTCTGATAGTTTTACGTACTGCCACATAGAGATAGTTCGGGGGTACCATGACTCCTGTCTCAGTCGGTAAAATTATAATGACATCGACTGAACCTGGAGGTGACAGAATCAGACAAATAAATCTTTCTTTTTTTACCGATTGTGGGACCAGAGACCTCACGATTGGTAGACCAGCTCTCTACCACTTGAGCATAATTTGGAGCTATATAGAATCATATAATATAGTGAAATAGTATCGAGATTAAGCTACACGTTCACGTGACTTAAGTGATGTGCCTGGATGACTTACTTTGTCTGGACTTCTAGATTGGTTCAGTGATATACCAAAGTGTGCTTATGCTTAGAGATTGTGAAATGAAATACGGTTCCAAAGTCTATGAACAATGAGTCTCTTAAGTTATGAGCATTAATTCCTGCTTTAAACATTTTTTTTTCTCTCCTTCATTTTTGCAGGCACTCACCTTCTTCGATTGTGAAAGATTTGGCAGGCAGCAAGAAAAATTAGCACTGTTCCATTTGCCATCCGTCTCCGCCTTGAATTCCATGACTGGGACGTATCTGTCCTCATTCTGTATCAGGACACTCACAGGCACTGACGCTCCCGGGGTCGAGGCAAAGTAAAACAGAGCACAAATTGCCTGTCTGCCGGCTGATATTTCTGCCGACATTTTTCTGGGCTTTCCTTGGGATATTTGAGGATCGAGGTATACATATCCCTCTGTGGAAAAATCAATGAATCGTTCATGGCGACTGAATTTGAATGGTACACGTACAAGATAAATAATACACGTTAAAATGACTACTGTTTCATGGTAAACTGTCGATGTAAGAGGTTTGTAGGCTGGTTGGTTTGTTGGCTTGCTAACTTGCTTGAACAAAAAGGCATTAAGTGGCAGTGTCCCAAGATTGGCGTCTCGTAATTAAACATGCAGCGTGAGTATACCATGGGTAGAATGCACAAACAAGACGTAGCTTACGTGTCGTAACAATATAAGAATAAGAAGGCTTACGAAGAGACGTAGGTTACGTTATATTTGTGCATTCTATCCCATGACTTTTTTCTCAGCTGGTCTCACGTAATGGACCCAATCTGAAGGGAACCAAGCGATTTAAATGGGGATTGAACCAGTGTTTTTGCAATGAAATGTCACACGCTCTACAAGCGAACCGCCTCGTCCTCTAGATTAAGATGAAAATGTTATCTCATTGCGTGTTTGTTATCAATGTTACCCCAGTATCGCCTGTTCACGATTAGAATTTATCTTCTTTATAAAGACGTACAGTCAACCAAGGGGCCTGTCTGGTGCTAGTCCAACAATACAGAATAATTGTCTTCGTGTAGCAACCAACGACCAGACGTATACGAAGCATAGGCTATAGTTTGAATTACCATACACAGTCAGAGGGCGAAGAGGGAAGAACTGTGCAAGTCGTAAAGCGTTTGTCTTTCAACCTTCAGGTGTGAAAATGTAATAGTTCGTTTTTTTCTCCTACTGGCTTGGTCTGGATCAGTAAAATGTGACCGGTTGAGGCATGTACTACAGATTATAAAATTTAGGAGCAGATAAAAAAGCACGATATAAAAGTCATCAAAGAAATATACACATTCAAGACAAAATACAAATTGCTTCCTTTCCATTACAAGAATCTTATAACGCTTTTACGGTCGATATTTTCCCAAATCTATACTAAAAAGTTCGACGCGCATGAAAAAAAATACATGCACTTTTCCTGTTCCATCAAATTACGATACTTAATTTTCCCGACACTCGCAGCCATATTGCGCAGCTGTGCACAAAACTGCACATTTTTTTCGGAATACGAATGGCTGCTCTTTGTACACTTCCGAAAGGCTGTTTGTGCTCCTGCGAACTCTATATTCTGTGGTCCCTACTCTCTCTCTCTCTCTCTCTCTCTCTCTCTCTCTCTCTTTCTCTCTCTCTCTCTCTCTTTTTCCCTCTCTCTCTTTCTTTCTCTCTCTCTCTCTCTCTCTCTCTCTCTGTATGTGTGTGTGACAGTACGTAAATAATTGCTAGACGTTAGAGTTGTGACCCGTCCACAATAAAACCTATATGCTGCTGACATTGAACACTAAGCAACAAACAAAGACGCCTCACGCAATTAAAGATGATTTGAGTGAGCAAGAGAGGGTAGTTTCTGCATACTGTCGTAACGAAACGCAATGACACCAAGATAACCTAGACCATTCATACAAGTCAACTTACTTTCGTGCGCCGCTACGGGTCCATCTTTGGGATCTTTGACATGCGTCCATGCTTTTGGCAATGATTTGTCCTCCGAAAAACACGACACAGCGTTAAAGTTACACGCAGGTAACCCTGTGCGCACATTCGTGCACTTGCTGTCAACTTCTGGATATGCTGAAAAACATTTCATTACGGAATTGAATCATTTATTTTTCGTAAGTGTCGAGTTTTATAAGTAAAATGATACATGGTCTGCCCTTCGCAGCCATCATGGTCTGTCATTGAGCAGCCATTATCAGTCACAGCTATTATGGTGTATCACTCACAGCTATTATGGTGTATCCCTCACAGCTATTATGGTGTATCACTCACAGCTATTATGGTGTATCACTCACAGCTGTTATGGTGTATCAGTCACAGCTGTTATGGTGTATCGCTCACAGCTGTTATGGTGTATCTCTCACAGCTATTATGGTGTATCACTCACAGCTATTATGGTGTATCAGTCACAGCTATTATGGTGTATCAGTCACAGCTATTATGGTGTATCACTCACAGCTATTATGGTGTATCGCTCATATCTATTATGGTATATCAGTCCCAACTTTTATGGTATATCAGTCCCAACTATTATGGTGTATCGCTCACAGCTTTTATGGTGTATCTCTCACAGCTGTTATGTTCTATCAAGCAGAGCGAACATGGTGTGATTCACTGTTATGGTGTCTATCAAGCAGAGCGAACATGGTGTGATTCACATGCTATTATCTGTCCATAGGGGCTATTATGGTGTGATTTACATGCTATGGTATGTCTATATGGGCTGTTATGGTGTGATTCGCATGCTATTGTTTGTCATTCACAGCTTTTATTGCGTGTTGAAAAACTATGAAAATATAACTTAATTGTATTTTAAAACAAGAAATAACACGTTCCGTTTTAATATGAAATATAATTATCCATAAAGCGTAGTTTGCCCATGTTTAGAGAACTCTCTCTCTCTCAAAAGGTATAAGAAGTGGCTTTTGGCTATTAGTAAGGCTGCCAGACAAATGGATTTAGTGACAGGTTTCACAAAAAAAGCCCTCAGTATGAGGAGGTAACGTGCTCACTCTATTAGTGAATTGACATTAAAACAGTTGAGTAATGTCCATACTGAGTTTTTACTAGGTTTCAAAGAAGGAAGCAACCGCCTTAATCTTTCAGACACACTCACGCAAAATTATCCCCGTGCAAGCTCTCATTATTTCACACTCTCTGATATTAATAAAAACAATATGGAAACCAATACTTACACAGTGCTAGAGCAGGTGCGAGTATCACACAACACAGCAAGTGTGTACTCAGCTGAAGGAGCCGGCTATGGAACAACTTGACACACCCCATGGCTCAAGGCTGTCTAGTGTGTAGCGTGTAGTGATCGGGGGTTGTCTACACACAGAAATTGATAGACAAAGTAACAATAATTTTAGCGGTCTTCGAAAACTTAACATACTATCACTGATTTATTGAAATCTTCTTTTCTATCAATTTATTTAGGCATGGAATACTTGATTTCTGTTATTGACATTTTAGTATTTGTCAATGTATAAGGGCATTGAGTACAAAAAAATGGATACTGTATTTTGTAAGTTAAGAAATTATGTTGAGTGTGATACAGACGAATACTAAAATTTTCCAATTTTTTAGTATTGAAAAATCATTTTTAAAAGACTGAATATAATATTCGAAGAATAGGAAAGTTGTTTTTAAAACAAAGCAGAGTGTGAAAAAGACATCAATTCAGAACACACGACACTCATGGCACACTCTTCTACATTGAATAGTTCATCTGTAATTAATTTCTCCTTTAAAAAAAAAAAGACTTTGCACAAAGGGGAGTGCGGGGTGACATAGCAGTAGAACACGCAGGATGGGTTGATCTTGTATTTTTACGTCCATCGTCAGCAGCAAGACTATATTGCGGACGGGTCCCAAGACTAACGCCCGACAAATTTACGCGCTACAACACGGAGATAATGGGAGGATACCAAGACTCAACCAGTCACATTATACAATGATGCATTGGCACCGACCAAATAAATGAAGTGTTGGCCGATTGTGGGTTTTGAACTGGAGACCTTCAGATTTGGAGATCAACGCTCTATCTTTGCACTATTACGCCTCCCAGTAGAACGAGCGGGTTCAAAACAAATTTCCAATTTTTTATTGGAAAAAAATCGCTCTGTACAGATTGGTATAATTATAATATGCACGGCTGAGACAGGAGTCCTCGCATTGCCGTTCTGTCTCTGTGTCACAAACGTAAACGCTTATCTTATAATATCCGCCTTCAAGTCTTTGGAGTCTTCACCATATAAGATTCTGCCTGCTGATCTAGGAGAGGTTAAACTGGAATATTAACTTCTTTGATGCAAAAGGATACATTTACTATTGTACAAAAATATGTGGACAAAATAACCTGCAATTAAGCAAAAATTGATCATTGTAAGGGAAGGGTAAAGTACTAAAACATACCACTCTTAAGATATCACGGTCGGGAATTCCAAACACCTTTAAACACTGCTTGGTTGTCTTTTATTCTTATTTCATGTCGCTACAGAATATCCTGATGTTGGAGTGTAATCAATTGGAACAAATAGCTGGACCTTCTGTGTGATGTAAAGACCCTGCACCTGTCGGGGCCTTTTTTTCACAATGATAATTCATTTGAAAAAATATTTGCCGGTGGTAGGCTACAAAACTATGCTGATAAGTATCATAGTTCAAGATAATAACTATTTTTATCGGCACATCATAGTTCATCATAGATAATAGTTATCCGCAAAACATGGCTGTGTTATCGACTGATAAAGTTGCTTTCCCGCCCCTCCTTCAGGATATGTTATAAATTGTTAGGCTAAGTCGTCTGGTCGTCTGATTCATTTGGACCCAACTTCAACTATTTGGTACAGGACCTACATCAGGTGTCTAATTGACTGTTAAAAGTACGGTAGCCCTGGGGAAGAATACCAGATTCCGACGCATAAGGTCCATGGTTAAAACCCCGCTCTGGCGATTTCGTCCCCTACTGGTTGTCTCGGTGTAATGTGAACGGCAGAAAGAGAGAGAGAGAGACAGAGAGAGAGAGAGAGAGAGAGAGAGAGAGAGAGAGAGAGAGAGAGAGGGAGAGAGAGAGGGAGAGAGAGAGGGAGAGAGAGAGAGAGAGAGAGAGAGAGAGAGAGAGAGAGAGAGAGAGAGAAAGGAGCAAAGGTATCCCCGCACTATCTCTGTGTGGCGCGCAGCAAGTACACTTGTCAGACGTTTGTCTTGAGACTTGTCAACAATATAACCTTCATATAGTGCTGATGTTAGACAAACAAACAAAATGACTGTCTGTGTCAGTACATGTATTTTAAAGTTTGAAAAGACTTTGCTAAGCTTCTTGTTATATTTATAAAAGTAAAGCGGTTTGAATTATCATTAATTTTGGTACAAGCCACGAAGGGAACAGCATCGAAAATATCCTCGTGGGCAACCCCTCTACGGTCTTATCAAGGGGTAGATTAAAAATACATGACACGCAAATACTTATAGTTCTGATAATACTGTAATTGAATTTCATTTTAGAAACCAAAAACTAGTATATTTGTGTTAGTTTATTTGTTTGTATGTTAATTATTATTTTTTTATTATTATTTTTTTTTTTGCATTTAGACCTATAAGAAGAGGAAAAGTCAACCATGCGTATCGAGTTTTTTTCCTCTTATCTTGTTCCCTTGTTTTCTTCGATTACTGTTCATTAACACAATCCATTCAATCTCACCATTGTAGTAGTTTTGGGTACAAAGGTCTATATTCCCAGATCTAGGGATGAAAAATACGCGTCTTTCGGCATCCTCATCATCATGGAGTGCCTTGCCGATTGGCGTTGACGACCATGTCCCTCCACATCTCTCTGCCCTTGCATTTCACAGGTCGATCTCTTTGCTTACACCGATATATCTTCCGAGCCCATCTTCAGACCCTTTATCTGTGCCGAGATACATTGTAACTATACATTTATTTCTGACGTAAGTTATTATCTAGGCATTTAATTGCACTTTCTTCTCTTAAAGTACTGTTACATTCATTGCAGAGCTGCCCAGATTTTTACTTTGGTGGCCTACTATCAATAAATCTGTTTTCAAAAGGCACTTGCGAATTATAAAGTGTAGATAAAAAGGAATATTGAAAAGTTTTTCTTGTCTTGTTGTCATACTACTTGGATTCAAAAAGCCATGTCATTGCACTTCAGTTTTTTATGTTGGTTGTTTTCAAATCTTATTGAAAAAATTATTTGCCTTTTTTGCTCGAGGTCAACCAACAAATTAATATTAATCGCTGACATCTACCTCTGTCTGTCTTTTTGTTTGCCTGTCTGTCTATCTGTATGTCTGCATGTCTGTCTGTTTGTCTATCTGCCTGTTTCTCTATTATATATTTTTTTCCTCCCTCTGTCTCTATCTCTCCCCCTTTTTCTCTAACTATCTATCTTTCTCTATCCCTTTCTCTATTCATCTCTCTCTCCCTCTCCCTCTATCTCTCTCTCTATCTTTCTCTATCTATCTTTCTATCTATATTTACACAACATCATATCACTAAGACAATAGTTTCATCGCAGAATTTTAATCTATGCACATAACATGTCTTTGAGAAGTGATTTATTTAAATGGAAATTGTCTATGTATCCTTTATGTATTCGTTGCAATGATGATGTTGATAATCATATCCGCTTCTTAATCTTTTGTTATTGAAGCATGAATTATAATTCATTAATTATAATTCGACAATTATCGATCATCGCTCAGTTCAATTTATACATTTAGGGCGCGTTAAAAAAAATCGCCGATGATTATTGCATTGTATGCCATTAACCAATAGATCACCTATAAATTATAAAGACATATACATTAAAATAATATATTAAGACACTCTTAATGATTGCTCATAATTTAAGAAGATTGATAATAATAATAATAATAATAAATACTACTACTACTACTACTATTACTACTACTACTACTACTACTACTACTACTACTACTACTACTACTACTACTACTACTACTACTA
>RQTK01000349.1:52321-83819 GCA_003991915.1 Elysia chlorotica | reverse complement strand
TATTATTATTATTATTATTATTATTATTATTATTATTATTATTATTATTCTATTAATAGCAGTTTTAGTATTGTTGTTATTGCTTTTTGTTGTTGTTGATGTTGTCGTTGTTGTTGTATGTGTGGTAGGGTGCTGTTATTTTGTTTTTGTTTTTTTGTTTTTTTTGTGCTTTTTTTGTTCCGGTTCTGGTTTTAATATCGTGCATTGTCACGTTTTGGGTTTTTTTGTTTGTTTGTTTGTTTGTTTGTTTGTTTGTTTGTTTTATTTGTTATTGCAGATTTATTTTTCCAATAAATTGAACAAATTTTACTGGCGGCTCCAATCAACCAACAATTTTCACTTTCAGTTACCAATCTCCAGATTTTAATATCTGATTTGACCCATATAACATTCACACGCATTGCCATGAGTTCATCCCATCAAAAGATTTATTACCTATCTATTTACTACACTCAAACGCCAATCGAGAAACTAATAACCTGAGTGGCATATCGTTTACTCAGAGTACTAAGACCGCCTGTCGTATCCTGTGTCTGTAGCCATTGCTATGTTTCTGCCTCTTTGATGGTCTTTCTCCATCTTTCTATCTCCCTTTGATGATTTGCTCCATCTCTTTATCTATCAGCATCTCTCCCTATGATGATGTTGCTGTCTTTCTACTTCAAGGGGCTAAGTACAACGTTGCCGTAGCTTACAACTCATCATAAGAATATCCGAATAACAAGCCTTACACGACAAGCTGTAGTTTACCGCGACGTTTTACTTGATGATGTTGTTTGTCTCCCTACCAATGTTGTTTTTGTGCCCGCCTAATGTTTGTGATCTTTCTTTCACCTCATGATGATGCTGCTGTAGTAATTACCTAATAATAATGATGTTTCTTTCACCTAATGGTGTCTTTGTTTTTGTTGTTGTTGTTGTTGTCGTCGTTGTCACCTAATGATGTTGTTGTAGTCGTTCTGACCTAATGAGGATGTTCTCTATGTTGCAGCGGTGGACACCTTCCCTACTACAACCGGCACGAGAGGTCCATCTTCGCTCGATATCGGTGGATAATCTTGCGCACCCCAAGAACACGTGAGTTGCTCAGTTAGTTGTTTAGTCGCTTGTTTGTGTTGTTGCTTGTCGTCCAACGTCACTGCTGTTAAAAGCCATATTATAGACGGTTGTTAAGACTAATGTCGGACAAATTTCGTTGCTGAGACCCCAAAAACTGAACGAGAGTAATAAGATTATAGTGACTGTCATTGTAACGGTGTTAGTAAGCCCATTTAACAAAATTTACTGCATTGTATCCTAATTATTGTTTTAGGCTATGAGGTCCAAAGATAAATATATTTTGGGTTCCCGATTATACCCTCTCAATACACGGTAAGACTGCGGCTTCAATTAATTTGTATGTTCTTTTTGTCGTTGCTACTCATAAAACATTATTATGCTAGACCTAAAAAATGTGTAAACTGAAAGTATATAAAAGGATTTAAATGCCCATGGTGATGATGGTGGCGTTGCTGGATTTAAACTGTTTTTGTTGAAATCATCGGTTTATTAATAATAACTAGACAAGCTAGGGTAGTGAATGGTTTCACTCTGTGTGGTTTCCTTGTGCCAACTGACCTTAATTCTAAAATGAACATCACTTGTTTTTTTTTGTCTTTGTCATGGCACATAAGCGGGTAATACCTCACAGGTTTGGCTTCTTGCAACCTAAATACTCCAAAGACGGAGAAATTTAGAGGTATTTAAAAATCATTAGTTGCTGCCGTCAGGTTTTACACATTAAAAAAATTATTGTTATTAAAGAGCATGTGTGTTTTTGAGAGTTTTACAATACCGCATGAGAGCATTTTAAAAGCTATATTGTCCTAATACTCGTACAACAAAAATACACAAATAGATTTTTAATATCCCTGGCTATGACACAAATGTTCTGCCTCTGTGTGGCATCACGTAAAGTTGCCAGACGTCAGTCTTGTAACCCGTCTCCGATGTGTGCTAAGCTATAAGAAGAAACAAAATAACAAACCAAACCAGAAGCAAAAACACAATTGAATGCATTAATTTTTTGCTGTCTTTGAATTCTGAAATCTCACAGGCAGCTTGTTCCTTGGATAATAAACCCGATTTTAAACCCTATAAGTTTCTTTGACAAAATACTATTAGCACACGAGAATATCATTTTAGGGTTGAATCCCTAACATCTTGCTTGTCTCTCTAGAGGTCTACCTACTGGACAATCTGGCACCTCACTCTTTATGTCCTGCGAGTTAGTTCAGCAGTTAACCAATATTTTTTTCAACGGTCAATGTTTCCAAAATTTTGATACACTTTACACTGTAGGGGCCGAAAGTGCGTCGCGGTAACTTTACAACTCGTCGTAAGCCTTCTTATTCTGATATACTTATGAGTCGTAAGGTGCCACAACATGACAAAGTGCCCATGCATAGTATCCGTTTTCAGATGTAGAGCCTGAAGTCCGCCAAGTCACGCTTACAGCATAGTCAGTGAAATAAATAAATGATTTAATGTATTTAATGTCCAGAGTGGCACGCTCTCGCTTGCAAGGTCACGTCTGTCTCGCGGGTTCCTGGCATGGTTACAATGAGATGGTGTGTTCGCTAGTCTTACAACCTTTCAACAAACAAAAAGTATTTATAAGTGATTTTCCCAAACACTTTTTACATTGATTTTGTACTCTTCTAAGGCGCTTTGATCTTCAGATCAGGAGGTCCTGGGTTCGAATCAATTATTATCTTAAACAATTATGTTTTCAATTTTTCCCCAGTAACTGGTTGGGTCGGTCTCAGTACATGTATAATATAACCGGTCAAGACGAGAATATAGGTCTCCCCGCCTGTCTTGTGTGTGGCATCACATAAAATAGTAAGACGTTAGTGTTGAGACCTGTCCACAATGTAGCCTATAATGCTGACATTGGACGTTAAAACTAACTTAAACTTAAAAACAAAACACTTCTAAGACTGTCAAGGTTGGCGGCGTTCTGTTTGACGCTGTATTCAGGATAGGACCCGTATTAACAATAATAATAATAATAATAATAATAATAATAATAATAATAATAATAATAATAATAATAATAATAATAATAATAATAATAATAATAATACGCTTTACAAAATATTGTATTATAAAATTAAAATAAAAAAAAAGCATTAGACAGTGGCATGACTACACAAAAACACGTTCATCTTTCAAAACTAAAAGCATTTACAAGCGTTTTCAGCATATTTATTGAGTTGTTCTTGCGCTGGTTTAACGTCCAATATCAGCACTATATAGGCAATTTTTTTGGAAGGGCCCGTAGACTGACATTTGACAATACATGGGCTGAGAATTAACTAGTTCTATGTCCACTTTTTGAAAAAATTGAGTTACACGTTCGAAAAGAATCACATTTACAGTGGCTATTATACACATGAAATGTAGATCTCAGTTACAAAAACCATTAGATACAAGAAAACAAGAGATTTTGTTACATAGGAATGAAAATATGACATAGCCAAACTTTGATGTCAATTTTCTCAGCTCTACATAAAGTGGAGATAGAACTACATGTAGTTAATTCTCAGCCCGCGAATTTTATAATTATTTTTTTTTCATGATGCCACACTAAGACAGTGTGGGTGTGCTAGGGCTACTTTCTCGCCCTGTTATAATTTTACTGATATCGACCGAATCATGAGTCAAAAACAGGCAAATAGATTTTTTAGCGACTGTAGGTCTCGAACCGAAGATCTCTCGACTGAGGCACCAACAATGTACCTTTAGTGGCGAATTGAGTTGGTTTAACGTCCAAGGTTATACCAACTCAATACGCTACTAGAGGCAAATCACCCCTGAGGGGATTGCGTCAAAGCACATAATTTGGCCCACTTCAGAGTTCCTTAACAGAACATACAACATACCAACATACAAATTTTACTTTAAATGTCGCAAGCTTATCAGTTTCAAACTTTGAAGGTCGTTGTTGGTTATTTTGAATAAACCGATATAGAGAGTGGAAGTAGACGGAACAAAAGTTCCTTATACAAAGACTAGTAAAGCTATCGCTTTCAATCGCCTCTCTGGTGAAACTCCTGAATATCGACAGCGGCCAGATTTCTTCGGTTTAAGTGTATGTTATCTTCATGTGGGGTCGATTACATTAAATTGGCATTTAAATCTATACTACTGAGTCCCTAGTCGGCTCTGAGCGGCAGCGTAAAGTAAATGTCAGGCTCTAAATAATCCTCGTTCAAAGAGAGGAAAACTCTAGCTCTCCATTGGATTAGCGTCTTCAACTCTTGTATGACCTTTGGGAGACAGAGAGACTTATCTCTTGCAAGTTCCCGAGGTGGATCAAATACGGCGCCGGGTCCCAGTACAAAGGTCTGAAAAGTGTACATGATGCCGTCTGCGGGTATACCGTGACTCCACACTGTCTCAGCTAGTCACATTATACTGACACCGACTCAACCAGTAGCACGCAAAACTTAAACTAAACAATTGCATTTCGTAGGTTTGAACCTGTCGACTTCACGACTAGGTGATCGACGCTCTACGATTTGTCCCATTCGCAAGAAGAAGAAGAAAAAGAAGAATGTATAACTTCAGCGTAGGAGACGGGCGAACTGGCGCAAGAGGTAAAGCGCATGGCGTCTATTCCAGAGGTCCCTGGTTCAATCGCACTACCGACCATAATCATTTTATTTTCTGATTCCGCCCCCTACTGGTTGGGTCTGTGTCAGTATAATGTTACTAACTAACAGATGGGTCATTGTATCCCTGCACCGTCTCTTTGTTGCAGCACGTAAAATATAATTGTGTGACGCTCAATTCGACACTCTGCTGGTCTAACCAGTCATCAAAGTATGCATTTGACACAAAATGAGTATCGTAAATGCGTATAATGCACGCTATTTTAGCGTAGGTTATTAACTCTGTGTTTTATTTTTTATAACTTTTTTTTTGCTTTTATAATCAATAAGATATCAAATTATTGAAGAGTCGTAATTAATGTCGGTCCTACGGGTTTCTCGAAGATTCCTACATGGGGATGGGACTCGAACCGCCAACCTGATGCTGGAGAGTTCAGGGTACTAACGGACTGATGTAATTATAAAATACGGCTTCGAAATTTTGCAACAAATTGGCCATATAGGATCCCCAGTGGGGCGAGCTGGCTCAAGTGGTAGAGCGTTGGTCTCCAGATCGGCAGGTCCGCTGCTCGAATCCCACGATTGGGAGATTTATTTGTTTGATTTCGTCCCCTGTTTCTACTTAAGTTGGTGTCAGTATAATGTAACGGGCTGAGACAAGACTCATGGTATCCCCGCCCTGTTTCGTGTGTGGCAGCACTTAAAATTGTCAGACGTCAGTCTTGGGTTCCGTCCACAATATAGACCTATATAGTGCTGACGTTGGACGTTAGACAATCGCCAACTTAACACCTCACAAGTGTTACTTGGAGAAGTCAAAGCTAAATGGAGACGAGGAGAGAGAGAGAGAGAGAGAGAGAGAGAGAGAGAGAGAGAGAGAGAGAGAGAGAGAGAGAGAGAGACGAACAGACAGACAGACAGACAGATAGACAGAGAGAGAGAGAGAGAGAGAGAGAGAGAGAGAGAGAGAAATCCATGAAAAGAAGTTTTGTGGTGATTCATGAGGCTAAAACGCAAAACCACATCAACAACAACAACACAACAGCAATAAAAACAACAACAACAGCAGTAGCAACAACAGCAACAACGACAACAACAACCACAATAACAACAATAATAATAGCAAAAACTAGATTCTCATGTCAACAACACCGAAGGTCGTCACTTGGAAATGCGTCTAGACAGTCTACAGCTCTAACGAACTGAACTTTAAAAAACGGCTTCTTTAACTCTGCAACTTGTCACCACACTATAAAGACAACCATGGAAATACAGCAGCAAAAACAACAACAACAAGACACTCTTGCGTCAACAGCACCAAAGAGTTTTGTTGGAGAGTATGCGTGCGAAGTGACAGGAACAAACATAAAAACCAGAATCCGTCTGTTTGTTTTGATTTGTTTTTTATTTGTTTGTTGTTGTGTTTTTTTTGCCACGGGGATTGTGGGATACTGTTCCATAGAAAGAAACATTTGGCCTGATCTATCTATGTAGGGATACAATTTCCAACATGCCAGGTCAAAGACCTTTATTGCATCTCTAATTGAATTTGAGCTGTTGACATATTAATTACTAAAATAATATTTTCTTCCTAGTTCACCAATAGAGCAAAAACTGCTTTGAATTGAACCGTCTGAGATTGAATGTTTCTAGTCCCTTAAGCTTTCAAAATACTTAGTATAAAACAGTAGTATGCTTGCGTCTTTTAAATTTTCTTAAATGGAAGAGAAATAAAAAGACCCAAAGAAAGACAGGACAGAAAGACAAACAAACAAAAATAATTTAAGAAAATTTAAAAGACGCAAGCATACTACTGTTTTATACTAAGTATTTTGAAAGCTTAAGGGACTAGAAACATTCAATCTCAGACGGTTCAATTCAGATGGCTAGGTAAACAGACCAATAGAGAGGTTGGTAAACAGTTGCATGGGCATATAAACAGAAAGTTAGAATAAATAGATAAATAGATTGATTGGTAGATGGATAGATTAGATAGATGTATGGATTGTATATAAAAATAAGGATATAGAGATAGATAGGTAAAACGATAGATAGATAGATAGATAGATAGATAGATAGATAGATAGATAGATAGATAGATAGATAGATAGATAGATAGATAGATAGATAGATAGATAGATAGATAGATAGATAGATAGATAGATAGATAGATAGATATCTATCTTCATAAAATATGAATGGGCGTTTATAATTAAGAAATAAATGTCATGTCAGTCTTTGCTTTAAAGCTGCTACTTAATCTTACAATAATAGATCTAGCCATCACATTGTTTGCTGAATCTTTACTTCAAGTAATTAAAAATGATAATTATATATTTTTTTCACCACGAGCCCTTCTAGCTTATATTTTTTTAAGAACAGGGCGATCTGAACATAAAATTATAGTAATAAACACTCTTGTATTATTGGTTAAAAGGAGTTATTGTTATGAAGCGGATTTTCAAGATCATTGACATTATGTCATATATGTCAATGATTGTTCCAATGAGTATTTTGTTTGGTTTTTTTTTTTTTGGTTGGCTGCTTTCTTTTTTTATTTTTTATTAGCAAGAGATTAAAGAAGTGTATGGGTTGTTTGTATGCGAATGAAATTGTCACTTTCGCCACTCTCTCTATCAAATTAAATCTACCTCTTTCTTTCTTTCTCTCTCTCTCTCTCTGTGTCTCTCTCTCTCTCTCTCTCTCTCTCTCTCTCTCTCTCTCTCTCTCTCTCTCGCTCTCTCTCGACTTTTCTCTCACTCTAATATTTTTTTCTTCTTCATTCTCTCTCTCACTCTCTCTCACTTCCTCTCTCTCTCTCTCTCTCCCTATCTCTCTCTTTCTCTCTCTCTATCTATCTATCTCCCTATCTCTCTCTTTCTTTTCATGAGATGTCACATTTGATCGTCAAATCCACTCTCTCTTTGTACTATGTAAGTCAGGTACTCCTGACATCATCACTGTTTGTCCAACCTGAGAATCCACAGATTCAACAGATTAATCGAAAAAAAAAAAAATAGATGTGAATCCAAGCCTTTGTCTCTTGTGAATTATCTTTTCTGCAATAACAAAATCATATTATGTAGAAAAGCCTGTTTGGATTTTTTTAACAATTGAAAATAAATTAATAAACAACAGGGACTCCTGAACCTAAGGAAAAAAAAACAAAACACAAAGCACAATCCAATTTATTTGATTTCTGAGCACTATTAGATTAGAATCGTGCCTGAAAATTACTTTCAAATCAATATAATATAAATAATAATAATAATAATAATAATAATAATAATAATAATAATAATAATAATAATGATAATAATAATAATAAAGATAATAAAGATTATAATAATAAAAACAACAAAATTGCCTAATTAGTAGGGCGCTAGTCTTCCAACCGGATATTATCCGGTCCGAAACCCTTGTTGGGTTGGTCAGTGACTTGTTACCGGCGGAGACAGGAGTCATGATGTCTGGGTACTGCTTCTGTTTGGCAGTGCGTACAATTGTCACACGATTGTTTTTGGACGCATCCACCGTATAGCCTATTTACTGCTGTGTTTGGGTGCTAAGCAACACGTTCAAACTCAAACTCTTTTGTGACTTGGCCTGTATCTAGCTAGCTCCGGCCACGACTCACCTCCTACTAAGCCACCATGAAAATAATGTTTTGATTCATTCCCATTCTTTTTGTGTCAGTTTTATTTTTATTGTTTGTTCCCATTTGTTCTTACTCTACCATTTGAGCTGCTATAGACTTGCTTTATTATAGAACTATCTGAAAACAAAGGACCTCATCGTGTATGATATTGATAACTGGCTAAATGCACCGCTGCTTATGAACTAATAATTAATACATATATTGTCCTTTTTCAGTTGATTCATTTTGAATTTAGGCCTAATTAAAGAATGTTTGAAACCTGTCAACGTATTTATAAAGGGTTGTTTTGGTTTTATTTTAATTTTTGGTCTAGTGATTTTCTGTTGTTGCTCCCACTATGTCATACTCTCTCAGACAGTTGCTATGGACTGTCTCGCCGTATTATTGAATTATCTTAAATCAAACGACTTCATGCGTATATTATATCGATCTTCAGTCGTGCACTTCTTCCAGATTTCGCCTTCCATGACAATCAGAAAAGTGCATTGACATTATCCAAAAGCAGATTTGTTCCGTATCATTACAATTCTTACAAAAATTATATTGTATATAACAACGGATTGCTTGGTATCTTCAGTTAAACTGACCAAACGCATCGCTGCTTACAAACATAGTAATTATTATCTTTTGTTCAGTGTTTGTTTTATTTCGTCTAAAGGTTTAGGCCTAATTAGAGAATGGTTGTAACTCGTCAACGTGTATGTGAAGAGCTTTTTTTTCTTTTAGTTTAAATTTGTTGTCTATTTTTTTTTGTTGCCTTTTGTTTGTTGCTTCCTTTTCATACTCTATCATTTCAGTTCTCTAGATAGACTAACCGTATTATTAAACTATCTGAAATGAAACGACTTCATGCGTGTAGGATATTGATATATAATCGTTTCCCGGATCTCGTCGTCCATGACAATCTATAAAGCCTGCATTGACATTTTTCAGTTGCAGATTTCTTCCGCAACATTATACTTATTATATATATATATATAACAATGGTATGCTTTTTGTTTTAAGTTAAACTGGGAAATTTGCGCCGCTGATTACGAACCAATAATATCCTTTTCAAATATTAAGACCTAATTAGAGTTGTATAAAATAGTTGTAACATGTGAACATGTTTATGAAGGGCTGCCATTTAATATTGTATGAAAAGGATTTATATCGACAATGCTAGCTCTTTCAAAGAAGTTGTTTGATTGAATGGAACATAAAGAGTATTTAATTGTGATTCTGATTCGTTCAACATCTCCATTGATCAGATCGTTTTCAACAGAGCGACACACTTGAATAAGATCGATTAGATTGTGGATGTTATTGAATGTAACAGTGCAGTTTGCACACGTATTCATAATGAGAAAACGGAACAATCTATGTTTTGGGTAAGGAGTGCGGAGAAGGTACTCAAAACAAGAAATATCTCCAAAAAATCCCCATGCTACAGCGTGACAGATTTGAACCCCGTACTTTCTCACATCAAACATGAAAATCTGCCGTTAGATCTTAAAACCACCATCATGACAACCAGGGCTACATTACACGATACTAATGCACTCCTAATTTGGTTTGTTTAGATTTTTTAATGTTTTTTTTTTTATTAAGTTTAATACGGAATTGATAGTGGTTAGATTAGATAAGCTAATAAAGAATTAGGTAAGATAAGAAAAAACAAAAAGATAATAATATTTTAAGCAACACCAGCAATCTTTATTATTATCGTCGTACCTTCTTGTATCTCAATGGATAGATAAAGAATATAAAGACAGAACGCAATAATAGTAAATAGAGATTATCCAAAGGAGAATGGAATAATTATTATTAATTTAGGAACCAGAAAAACAAGAAGGGCGACTGAAGGGAAGTAACTGAAGAAAAGATGGAAATCAGAAGAGAATTACAAGTTGTGCGCGGTGAGCTTAGCAAAATAGTTTTAGACCGGAAAAAGAGGGGGAGTAGGAGGGAAAAATATTTTATACATAATTATATATACTTGAGGAAAAGACGAAGTTAGTTCAAGTGAGGATTAAAAAAAAAGAAATAATGGAGGAGAAAGAAAATGGATTACTGTAAGAGAAAATGGATTACTGTATAAGAAAGACACGTTGGACAAGGGAAAGAAGGGTTGAAAATTGGCTGGGGATTTAAATTATACTAAAAAAAAAATCGGGAGAGATATTGGGGTTAAAAATGGGGGAGGGGGGAGAGGAGAGGAGAGAACTTAGGAATTATGAAAATAGTTCCAATTTTTTCGTCACCTTGTCCTTGAAGATTGAGGTACTCCGATATGAAAAGTAGGCTTTTTTATGTAAAATAAACTGCTGTTGACCTCATCATTTAGAGGTTTTATGTAAATTGTATATCTTTCCACTAAAATTCTCAAAATATAGCTGTTTCATACAGATCGAGGAGTCTTCATATCCCGCTAATATTTGCGGCAAGGACAGATATCTAACAAGACAGTGCAATAAAGGAGGTAAAAAAGCTCCATAAAGAATTAATTGTGCATTTAATTACAACTAACATCTCTTTTGGTATTATAGCTTGAAAACATTTTATTTCTCTTATATTACATTTCTGAAAAAAGGCATAATTATTTTAACAGACGATATGCGCCGATTGTAGGCGCGTTTCAGTATCATGTTTATTGGCGAGTCGTCTAGTTTTAACATATCTTTCTTTCAAGGCAAGACATACTTAATACAAAATAATGTATATTTAATAACTCTCAACAAACAAAAACAATTTTATGTAAAAAAAAAAAAACACTTGCAAAAAATTAATCTGCACTAGACTTCTATTGTAATGTGGTAATGGTGTGGAAATGCAATAAAAATAGATATTATTCTTTTCAGTGCGTGTTCACGTTTAATAACATTATTTTATTTTATTGTTCATCTTTTTTTATATGTATTATTATGTATTTGCCATGAACTATAATTAAAAATATTAATACTCTACATTGTGACCTTCACCAAATGGAGCAAAGTTCTCCATAGTTAAAAAAAAAAATAACCCCCCCCCCCCCCCCGCCCCTAGAAAAAATGTATTCTTAAGGTTTAGAGGGCTGGGCGAAGATCAGGAGGTCCCAGTTCGATTTTATTTGAGGGTTTCGTCGTGGCCTACTAGTTGGGTTGGTGTAAGAACAATTTGATCCCTTGAAGGGACGTCCTTTGTATCGCCGCACTGTCTCTGTGTTGTCGTATGTCATAAACTTGCCAGACGTTAGTTTTTAGACCTGTCCCCGATATTGTCTTGCTACTACGTTGAACGTTAATAAACCAACAAGAGATCCATATTATTACGTCTTAAAAATATTTAAAATATCAAATCAACCATCGCCCCATTATGCTTGCAAAGTGTACCCTTATGTTTGCTGTTGTTTGTTTGTTGGTTGCTTCACGTCCAACGTCAGCAGGTGTCTATTAATAGAACTCTGTTGTAACCACCCACAGAAACGGTGCGGAGATACCTTGGCTCGTGTCTCAGTTGGTCACTTGAAACTGACACTGACTCAGTTAGTAGGGGCCGAAATCGCCAAAGCAAGGCTTGAGAGACGGACCTTCTGCGTCAGAAGCCGATATTTTAGTTTTTACCCCAGCGTTTTCGTTTAACATAAAATAATTGGTTTAGGTCTGCAGCAAAAAGAATTGTTTAATCTATTAGGGTAACCGATATCTATCCCATGTGATCACACGCATGCGCTCTAAGATCGATCATCATAAAAAATTGTTACACAACTGTGTATGTGCTAATTTAACCATCAAGACCCCTCCCTCCCCCACATTTCCACTCTCCATTTTTAACCCTCTCATATAAGTCTACACCGATTATGTTTTGCGACCCGGTTAGTTCATATGTTCCCATAGTCCGGCCCAGAGCCTCAAAAGGAGAGATGAAGATCGTTCTAGTTTATTTTGTTTCTGTTTAGTTTTTGTTTTACAAAGGTAAGAGACAAGGAAAAAAACTCCTTCAAAAGAAAGAGGAGAAAAGTCCAAAACCCACATAATTTTTACCTCTTTTTGTTCCTTAAATGAAACAACAACAAAAAACATATTTTTCTTCTTTTTTTGGATTTAATTTTGTTTTCAAACATAAATCATGAAGGGTGCATCTTCTTCGTTATAATTTAAACGTTGTCTTGTCATGTTTTCCTTTGTTTTGTTTTAATTTATGTTTTCCTTGATCTAGTTCACTTGAAGCGTAGCGGGTAACTTGATCACGTGATGGAAAAAGTCATTTTCTAAGACATGATAATAAAATTAATCATCTGCTCCGTAGTGCATGAACAGTAGACCAAAAAGGTTGATGCTTTATAAGAGGATGTCTCTGAAAATATATAGTGAAAACATTGGCAGACTCCGTCAGTCTGATGGAGATTAAACACTACAAGACACGTCATCATCTACGCAATGCAAAGCACATAGAGCACAACATTACAGTGGTGGTTATGCGCTATATAAAAGAAAATTATAGGCTACAACATCATCTCAGTTTTAAAACACGAAAGATTTAGAGAAATTTATTATTATTATTATTATTATTATTATTATTATTATTATTATTATTATTATTATTAATTTATCTTAGACAGTTAACATGTGGGTATCGCTTATGTAATCAATATTCCTATTGAACACGGTGCACGTGTCAGCCTTGTTTAATTATTAGTTGAAACCTCTTGATTCCTTGTGGAAAATAGGGCCGCAGCAACTCTCCTTGGTTCGGCTGGTCTTCTTCCGCTCGACCCATGTACTACCAGCGGCTTTTATCTCGGCATTGGTGCTTTGCCGCCAAGTCTGCTTCGGGCGCCGACCTTGTGTTTTTTGCATGTCACCTTGGGGTCTACTTTTTTAATGGTGCACTTTTAGTGCTAGATGTTAATACTGGGTTTCTTTTTTGTAAGAAATACATTTTTTGGATTCAATTTAAAAAGCTAACAATTTTTTTACTGGGTCATTAACTTAAAGCCTCAAGGTCCTGTTTGTTTGTGTTTTCAGATTTTAAATGAAAAGGATATGGACACGTTTGGGGAGGGGATGATAAAGCGTCGGTGATATGATTTTTTAATAATAATAACTGTTTTATCATACATATTTCCTTCTATGTTAATTGAAATTAGTTTGTTGTTAAGACAATAGGAAAGTCTATTGGTGTTGAAATTTAAAAAAAAACCCAATACGGCTACGTAAGATCCGATGACGCCGCTAGTTGTGGTATTTTTTTAAATTAATTAATTAACCAATAAATAGAGGAACCAGTATGTCGATTTAACCATCCTAAATTTGTCTTCCCTTTGCGGCCGTACTGTGTAGAGGTGGAGAGAATTGTTGCCAGTGGTAGAGCGTTAGTCTCCTAATCGAGGAGTTTGAAAACACAAATTAGTCAAACATATTTTTTTCCGTTTTCTTCTCCAACAGATTATGTTGTTATTATTAATTTATCGGTTGTTACAAGAGTCCTTGTATCACCGTGGTCTACTAAGTCTTTCTCTGAGTGGTAGCACGCAAAAATACCAGGCGGTAGTCCTGGGTAACCGTCCACAATACAGCCTTGCTGGGTAAAGAAACGAACTCAACAGCCCCCCAGCTGTTTTAGACGCGGAAAAAATATCTGAACTGACTAGGTTTATAGGTTTAAAAAAAATAATTATGACAGATGTAGATTTAAATGGGGTAGTCAGGGTGGGGGTGGAGGGGGCGTAATGGGTAATTAATCAGATTTTTTTAAAAATGTGTAACAATTTTTTTATGAAATCGGTGACATAAAAAATTAAGTGCGCAAATCAACCTTAAAGCGCATGCGTGTGATCACGTGGGATAGATTTAGGTTACCCAGTTGCTTACTAACTGTTCCAAGATGGTTATAGAAAGTGTGTCCTTCATCTATCGTTAAATTAATGGGAAAATAATTATGGCACACCCTTCTTGGTCGTTGACCTTTTTTTTTTGCTAATTTAAAAGAAAGACTATGTTATTACTTAATTTAGGCACTAGTCTTTCTTTCAAATGCCACCCCAAAATGCTGCATTTTTGTGTGAATGTAATCGGGAAAAACGTGAAGTCTTGATTGAGCTAAGTAGTTCAGTGATCTAAATGAGAATAATATGACGGTACACACCTTCACGTGCTCAAGTTAACATAATAACACGAGACGAGACGACGTTAGACGAAGGGAAACTAAACAATATTAAAATCATCTTTGTTTTATAACGTCCTATTTTATTTCTAAAAGTGCACATATAAGAGTGTAACAAATATTTGGCTCTTCCTGTCACTCAGGGTGACCTGGTGTCCAAAGCAATTCTTGTAACATCAGAGCTAACACATTGGTTTAAACAATAATATTCATGCGAACAATTTAATAAATAATGTTCGATTTGTATTTGATTTGTATGCAATGTGAATCCTTTTCTATGCAGGCGTAAAATTAAAAAAAAAAAAAAAGTATTCGTGTGAGGCTATATAAAAACATGTTTTGAAACGATGGAGTCTAGCAAAGAAAAATATGTCATAAATTAATTGTTAATTATTGTTGCTTTTTTGCTTGTTACCACCTTTTCATACTCTATCATTTCACCAGCTATAGATAAATTTGCCGTATTTTGAAACATCTGAAATGAAACGACTTCATGCATGTAGGATATTGATATATAATCGTTTAACGGATCATGTCGCCCATGACAATCTATAAAGCCTGCGTTGACATTATCCAATCGCAGATTTGTTCCGCAATATTATAATTTTTTTAAAGTTATAGATAACAATGGTATGCTTTTTGTTTTAAGTTAAACTAGCCATTTGCACCGCTGATTACGAACCAATAATATATTTTTTCATGTTGATTTTTTTTTTCAAACAATAAGACGTAATTTGAGAATAGCTGTAACCTATCAACATGTTTATGAAGAGCTGCCACTTAATATTGTATGAAAAGAATCCATCCAGACAATACTAGCTCTTCCAAAGAAGTTGTGTTATTGAATGGAACAGAAGTAGTATTTAATTATGATTTTGACTCTTTCAATATCTCCACTGATCAGATCGTTTTTAACAGAGCGACAGACTTCCCGATATAATTCAATAAGATCCATTAGATTGTTGATTGTGTCGCATGTTAAAGTGCAGTTCGTACACGTATTCATAATGAGAAAACGGAACAAGCTATGGTTTGGGGTAATGAGTTAAGAGAAGGTACTCTAACAAGAAATCTCTCCAAAAAATCCACTTGTTACAGCGTGACAGATTTGCACCCCGGACTTCCTCGCCTCGAATGTGAGAGTCTGCCGTTAGACCTTAAAACCACCATCATCACAATTAGGGCTACATTACAAGCTATTACACTCACAATTTTTTTTTAAAGTTTGTGTGTGTGTGTGTGTGTGTGTGTGTGTTCAGTACTGGGTTGAAAGTAATGGATATGGATTAGATAAGATAAGATAATAAAGGATTAGATAAGATAAGAAAAGACGAAAAGATGATAAGAATATTTTAAACAACACTAGCAACCTTTCATTATTATATCGTCGTATCTTTTAGTATCTCAATGGATAGATGAAAAATATAAAGACTTAACGCAATAAAAGTAAACAGAGATGATCGAAAGGAGAATGGAGTTATGAATGTAGGAACCAGAAAAACAAAAAAGGGCGACTGAAGGGGAGTAACTAAAGAAAAGACGCAAATCAGAAGTCAGAACACTGCGAATTAGAAGTTGTGCGCGGCGAGCACAGTAAATAGTTTTAGACAGGACAAAGAGGAGGAGAATCAAAAGCAAAAGAAGAAAAAATATACTTGAGGAAAAGACGAAGTCGAAAACAAATGAGGAGGCAAAAAATAAATAAAGAAGGAAAGAGAAAAATGATTACCGTATAAGAAAGATATGTTGGCAATTGGACAAGGGAAAGAAGGGTTGATGGTTGACTGGCAATTTAGATTAAACTAAAAAAAAAAACTAAAATGGGAGAGATAGTTGGGGCTAATACGGGGGAGGGAGAACATAGGATTTATGTAAATAGCTCCGATTTGTGTCCTTAAAGATTGAGATACTCCGATAGGCTTTTTTATGAAAATTGAATTGCGATTGAACTCATCATTTAGAGGTTTTATGTAAATTTTATACCTTTGCACTAGACTATCTCAAAGTATACCTGTTTCGTAGAGACCAGGAGTCTACATATCCCGCAAATATTTGCGGCAAGACAAATAACTAACAAGACAGTGCAATAAAGAAGGTAAAAAAGCTACATAAATAATTAAGTGTGCATTTCATTACAACCAGCATTTTGTTTGGTTTTATAGTTTTGATATCTTTTTTTTCTCTTGCGTTAAATTTCTTTAAAAAAAATAATTCATAATTATATTCAAAGGCGATATGCCACAATTATATGCGTGCTTCACTATCATGTTAATCATGTTTTTTTGACGAGTCTATTTTTTCTGTCGAGGCAAGACATATTTAATTGAAATTTATATTTAATAACTCTCAACAAAGAACAATAAGAGTTATATGTGAAAAAAGCACATGCAAAAAATCCATCTGCACTAGACCTTTATTGTATTGGGGTAATGATATGGAAATGTAATTAAAATACATTTTAGTCTTTTCAATGCATGGTCACGTTTGAAAACAATATTTCATTTTATTGTTCACTTCTTTAACAATATATTTATTATTATGAACTTGCCATGAAATATAATTATACATTTTTAATACTCTATATTGTGACCTTCACCTAGTAGAGCAAAATCCTCATTGACAACCGAACTCCCACCAACCCACTCCTAGGTAAAAAAAAAAAAAATAATAACACCGATGTAAACAAACACCTGTTTGTAGAGTACATAATTTTATCTGAGAGACATTTTTCATAACATGAAAACATGCTGTTATTGTATTTTTATGTTTTTGTTGTTATTGTTGATTTTTTTTTTAAACAAAAATTGATTTAGGTCTGCAGGCAAAAGAATTTTTTTAAGCTATCGGGGTTACCGATAAGGTTGATTCACGCACCATAATTATGTTCTCTGCAAATCGATCATTGAAGATCTGTTACATACTTTTTATGTGGTTAACGTCCCCACCATACCAACACCCCCTTCCACCACACTTTGCCTCTCCATTTTTCACCGTTTCATGTAAGTCTACACCGATTATGTTTTGCGACCCAGTTAGTTCATATGTTCCCATAGTCCTGCCCAGAGCCTCAAAAGGAGAGATAAAGATCGTTTTAGGTGGGTTTTTTTTTCTCAGAGCTAAGAGAGAAGAGGAAAGATTCCCTCAAAAGTATGATGTGATAATTATTACCCCATTTTGTTCATTAAAAAAAAAAGAACTTTTTTTTTCTTTTGTTTGCACTGAATATTTTGTCAAACATAAATCGTGAAGGGTGCATCTTCTTCGTTATAATTTAAACGTGTGGTTAAGATTGTTGGCCTATTTTCGGCGACCGTGCATAACTTTCGGAGCGGTGTGTGCATAATGTAAAAAGTACAAGAACTAGATTAGATCTAGATATTTAGTAGAAGCATCAATAAGGGCAATATAACTATCCTAAAATATAGTAATTTATTTTTATTATAATTGTCATATTCAATTCATTTCGCCTCGATCCACAGTGTACAGAGTCCGTTTTCTATGTTTTTTTACACTCATGGTCATCATTATAATTTTCACCTTAAAATGTCAGCATACATTATTAATATTTTTATGCATAGCAACTTGTCACCTCTGCACAAAGAAGATTCAAAAGGTCCGCCATTACCGTTACCATAAATAGATTTTGTCAGTTAAAATTTAGAGGCGCTCCATATCTGACTGGTTATCTAATTCTTCCGCTCAGCTTATGTAGTACCAGCCGCTCTTACCTTGGCATCGGTGGTTCGCCGCCAAGACTGCTTAGGGCGCCGACCTTGCGTTTTTTACGTGTCACCTTGGGGTCCAGATTATTTAGGGCGCAATTTCAGTGCTAGATGACAATAATGTTCTTTTGTCGTTTTTTGTTGTTGTAAGAAATAAATTTGTTGGGTTCAGTTTAATAAGCTAACATTTTTTTACTGGGTCATTAACTTGAAGCCTCAAGGTCCTGTTTGATTCTGTTTTGATATTTTAAATGAAAAGGATAGAAAAAAGTTGGGGGAGGGAGGTGATAAAGTTTTTGTGATATGATTATATAATACGAATGTTTATTAGATACACATTCAACAAAACAGCATGAAATAGCCTTTTTAAGGCTGACTCAAAATCAGGCACGTAAAAATACAGTGTTCCAACTTACACCTGCCTTTGTGGCGGCTCATCCCCGTATTGATCTTTGTAAGACTTTGGAGATGTTTAATTAATGAGAGAGTTTCATCTGATGGGGGTCAAGTATCATATATTAATTTCTGAATGTTCTTAGAGGCATTTGTGAATGTGGATTATAATCAGAAGAACTTCAATCTATTGTTTAAAATCATGTCCCTCTTGGAAATTAGTACATTAAACAAGTTTAACCTTTTTTTATCATACAGATATTGTTCTAACCTAATTGACATTAGTTTCTTGTTATGATAGTTGAAAAGTCTATCGGTGTTGAAATTAGAAAATCAACACAGCTACGTAAGACCTAATGACGCCGCTAGTTGTGGTACTTTTTAATCCAATCAATCAAGAAACAAGTCAGTCAATTCGACCATCCAGTGTAACAGTTTTTTTTATGAAATCGGTGACATGGAAGATTTAGTACGCAAATCAACCTTAAAGCGCATGCGTGTGGTCACGTGCTATAGATTTAGGTATTTAGGTTACCCAGTTGCTTACTAACTGTTCCAAGATGGTTATAGAAATGGTGTCCTTCATCTCTCGTTTAATTAATGGGAAAATAATTATGGCGCACCCTTTTTTCAAAGGGATACAACTGCTTCTTGGTCGTAAAACTTTTTTGTTGTTTTTGTTTTCCCCTAAATTTAAAAGAAAGACCATGTTATTACTTAATTTAGGCACTAGTCTTTCTTTCAAATGCCACCTCAAAATGCTGCGTTTTTGTGTAGATGTAATCGGGAAAAACATGAAGTCTTCATTGAGCTAAGTAACAGTTCAGTGATCTAAATGAGAATTATATGACGGTACACAACTTCACGTGCTCAATTCCAAATTAATATTTACACGAGACAAGACGAGGTTAGACGAATGGAAACTAAAGTATATTAAAATCACCATCTTTGTTGTATAACGTCCTAAGTGCACATACTATGATTGTAACATATGTTTGGCTCTTCCTGTCACTCAGGGTGTCATGGTGTCCAGAGCAATTCTTGTAACATCAGAGCTAACACATTGGTTTAACAATAATATTCATGCAAACATTTTAATAAATTAATTTCGATTCATATTTGATTTGTGTGCAGTGTGAATCCTTTTCTATACAGGCGTAAAATTCGTGTGAGGCTAGTATGTTTTTAGTGATATGATCACAAAAAAAACACGTTTTGAAACTATGGAGTCTAGCAAAGAACAATATGTCATAAATGAATTGTTTATTTTATTGTTAATTATTGTTGTTTTTTGTTTGTTCCCACCTTTTCATGCCCTATCATTTTACCTGCTATAGATAGACTTGCACCATTGTTAAACTATCTGAAATGAAACGACTTCATGCGTGTAGGATATTGATATATAATCGTTTCCCGGATCTAAAAAGCCTGCATTGACATTTTTCAGTCGCAGATTTGTTCCTTAACATTATACTTATTATATATATTATTAAGCTATATATAACAATGGTATGCTTTTTGTTTCAAGTTGAACTGGCCATTTGCACCACTGATTACGAACCAATAAAATCCTTTTTCATGTTTTTTTTTCCAAAGATTAAGGCCTAATTAGAGAATTGATGTAACCTGTCAAGATGTTTATCAAGGGCTGCCACTTAATATTGTATGAAAAGTATTTATCTAGACAATGTTAGCTCTTCCAAAGAAGTTGTTTTGTTGAATGGAACAGAAATAGTATTTAATTATGATTCTGACTCGTTCAACATCTCCATTGATCAGATCGTTTTCAACAGAGCGACAGACTTCTTAAAAAGATTCAATAAGATCCGTTGGATTGCGGCTTTTGTTGAATGTAAAAGTGTTGTTCGTACACGTATTCATAATGAGAAAACGGAACAATCTATGTTTTGGGTAAGGAGTGAAGAGAAGGTACTCAAAACAAGAAATCTCTCCAACAAATCTATATGCTACAGCGTGACAGATTTGAACCCCGGACTTCCTCGCCTTTAACAGAAGAGTCGAATAAAAATAAGGAGGCAAAAAATAAGTAATGATGGAAAGAGAAAAATGATTACTTTATTAGAAAGACATGTTGGCAATTGGAAAAGGGGAAGAAGGGCTGATGGTTGGTTGGCAATTTAAAATAAACTAAAATATCCCAACTAAAATGGGAGAGATATTGGGGATAAAAAAGGAGGGGGGGGGGGAGAGAACATAGGATGTATGAAAACAGCTCCGATTTCTTACCTTACCTTGTTCTTAAAAATTGAGATACACCGATATAAAAATTAGGCTTTTTTTTATATAAATTGAGTTGCGATTGAACTCATCATTTAGAGGTGTTATGTAAATTGTATACCTTTGCACTAAACTGTCTCAAAATATACCTGTTTAATAGAGACCGGGGGGTCTACATATCACGCAAATATTTTGGCAGAGACAGATACCTAACAAGACAGTGCAATAAAGAAGGTAAAAAAATTTCCATAAAGAATTAATTATTGTTAAGTCATAATTATTTTAAAAGGCGCCATGCACCGATTGTGTGCGTGTTTCAATATCATATTTATTGACGATCTAATTTTAATCTATCTTTTATAAAAATTAGGTTTTTTATGTACATTGAATTGCTTTTGAACTCATCATTTAGAGGTTTATCTAAACTTGATACCTTTGCCTGTTTCATACAGACCGAGGGATCTACATATCCCGCAAATATTTGCGACAGAGACAGATACCTTACAAGACAGTGTAATAAGGGAGGTAAACAAGCTCCATACAGGATAAATTTTGCATTTAATTAAAATGAGCATCGCTTTTTGGTGTTTTTGTTTTCATATATTTTATTTCTATTATATTAAATTTAAAACAAAGTAAAAATTATTTTAACAGGCGATATGCACCGATTGTGTGCGTGTTTCACTATCATATTTATTGACGATCTAATTTTAATCTATCTTTCTGTCAAGGCAAGACATACTTTATTTAAATTTTTATTTAATAACTCTCAACTAACAACAATAAAAGTTACATGGGGAAAAAACATGCACAAATTCTATCTGCGCTAGATCTTTATTGTTTTGTGGTAATGATATGGAAATGTAATTAAAATAAATATTATCCTTTTCAATGCTGGTACGTTTGAAAAAAATATTTAATTTTAATGTTCATGTTTAGCAATATATGTATTATTATGAACTTGCCATGAACTATAATTATAAACATTATTAATACTCTACATTGTGACCTTCACCAAGTGGAGCAAAATTCTCACCGAAAACCGAACTCCCACCAACCCACTCCTGTGTTAAAAAAAACAACACCAAAACAAAACAAAAACACAAAGCCAAACCAAAACAAAAACAAATAAAAGCAACACCAACGCCTCCCTCTTGCGATTCGCAGATTCACTATTCGTCACTTTGTAAATACCGACAAATCGTGTACTATTTTATCATTTCAAATAGATTGGCTTTCGTCTGTTCTTAGAGTACTTATATCGGTGAGACTGTTTGCATAACATGAACGCATGCTGTTGTTGTATTTTTTTGTAGTTGTTATTGTTGTCTTGTTCTTTTTTTTTTAAACAAAAATTGATTTAGGTTTGCAGCCAAAAGAATATTTTAAGCTATCAGGGTTGACGATATCTATCCCACGTGATCACACGCATGCGCTCTAAGGTTGATTCACGCACCATAATTATGTTCTGTGGGAGTCGATCATCGTAAGAATTGTTACACAATTTTTATGTGGTTAAATTTACCACCAAGAACCGTCCCCACCTTCCCCACACTTTCCCTCTCCAACCCTTTTATGTAAGTCTACATCGATTATGTTTTGCGACCCAGTAAGTTCATATTTTTCCATAGTCCTGCCCAGAGCCTCAAAAGGAGAGATGAAAAAGAGTCTAAAACCTACATTATTGTTAATACTATCCCATTTTGTTCATAAAAAAAACGTATTATTCCTTATTTTGCATTGAATTTTTTTTCAAACATAAATAATGAAGGGTGCATCTTTTTCTTTATATTTAAATGTTGTCTTGTCATGTTTTCTTTTGTTTGGTTTTAATTTATGTTTTCCTTGATCTAGTTCATTTGAAGCGTGGCGGGTAACTTGATCACGTGATGAAAAAAGTAATTTCTAGTACTTGTTATAAAATTAATCATCTGCTCCATAGTGCATGAACTGTACATCAAAAAGGTGCATTAAAAGAGGATGTCTCTGAAAATGTGTAGTAAAAACATTCGCAGACTCCGTACTCTGATGGAGATAAAACAATACAAGACACGTCATCATCTTGGCAATGAAAAGCATCTTTATCGACATTAGTTCATTGTTAAAACAATAGAAAAGTCTATTGATGTTGAATTTAGAAATGGGAAAATAATTATGGAGCACCCTTTTTTCAAAGGGATATAACTGCTTCTTGATCGTAAACCTTTTTTTTGTTGCTAAATTTAAAAGAAAGACTATGTTTTTACTTTATTTAGGTACTATTCTTTCTTTCAAATGCCATCCTAAAATGCTGCGTTTTTGTGTGGTTGTAATCTGGAAAAACTTGAAGTCTTGATTGAGCTAAGTATTAGTTCAGTGATCTAAATGAGAATATATGACGGTACACATCTTCACGTGCTCAAGTTTATATATACACGAGACGAGACGAGGTTAGACGAAGGGAAACTAAACTATATTTAAATTATTATCTTAGTTGTATAACGTCCTATTTTATTTCTAAAAGTGCACATTATAAGATTGTAACATATGTTTGGCTCTTCCTGTCACTCAGGGTGTCATGGTGTCCAGAGCAATTCTTGTAACATCAGAGCTAACACATTGGTTTAACAATAATATTCATGCAAACATTTTAATAAATTAATTTCGATTCATATTTGATTTGTGTGCAGTGTGAATCTACCTCTAACACTGTGGAAAAATACCTAAACAAAACTCCTCTTCCGCTCGGCCCATGTACTATTAGCGGCTTTTATCTTGAGATCGGTGGGTCGCCGCCAATAGTCTGCTTCGGGCGGCCGACCTTGTGTTTTTTTACATGTCACCTGGGGGTCCACATCACTTAATGGTGCACTTTTAGTGCTAGATATTAATAATCTTTTGTTGTTGTTTTTTGTGGTAAGAAATAAATTATTTGGGTTCAGTTTGAAAAGCTAAAGCATTTTTTCCCTTCAAATATTTTTTTAAAATCCTACAACTCTTTTTTTCTTGGGTCATAAACTTGAAACCTCAAGGTCCCCTATGTTTCTGTTTTGAAATTATAATTGAAAAGGATAGGAAAGAGTTGGGGGAGGGAGGGTGATGAAACGGTGGTGATTTGATCATATTATAAGAATAGTTATGAAATACACATTCAACAAAACAGCATGAGTTAGCGTTGTTAAGGCTGACTCAAAACAAGTCAGTCTATTCAACCATCCTAAATTTGCCGTCCCTTCGTGTGTATGTCGATTTAACCATCCTAAATTTGTCTTCCCTTTGCAGCCGTACTGTGTAGAGGTGGAGAGAATTGTTGCCAGTGGTAGAGCGTTAGTCTCCTAATCGAGGAGTTTGAAAACACAAATTAGTCAAACATATTTTTTTCCGTTTTCTTCTCCAACAGATTATGTTGTTATTATTAATTTATCGGTTGTTACAAGAGTCCTTGTATCACCGTGGTCTACTAAGTCTTTCTCTGAGTGGTAGCACGCAAAAATACCAGGCGGTAGTCCTGGGTAACCGTCCACAATACAGCCTTGCTGGGTAAAGAAACGAACTCAACAGCCCCCCAGCTGTTTTAGACGCGGAAAAAATATCTGAACTGACTAGGTTTATAGGTTTAAAAAAAAAAAAATAATGACAGATGTAGATTTAAATGGGGTAGGGGGGGGGGGGGGGGGGGCGTAATTGGTAATTAAACAGATTTAAAAAAATGTGTAACAATTCTTTTGAAATCGCGTGGCATAGAAGATTTAGTGCGCAAATCAACCTTAGAGCGCATGCGTGTGGTCACGTGGGATAAATATCGGTTACCCAGTTACTAACTGTTCCAGTAGGGTATTATAAATGACTAGAGCGATGCTAAGGACCCGAGGCGGGTATCAGAACACAACGTATAGTAATCTTCATGGCGTCTATGCCGCCTCCATGCATAAGAAGCAAGAGAATTGATCAACGATAAATGAGGGTGTAAATAATATTAGATCATGTAATCTATAGACGCCAGTTGTTGGAAAAGAAGTACATGTAATAGAAATTTGGTCCAAGAAGTAATACATTTCATTTAGATCTAGAGCTAACTGAACACGATCGAATCCAGTCCTAACTATTAATTTGTATTTTTTTTTTCTTCTCCCTCGTCCTCCTATCTGCTTGATTTAGACCTAGACCTAGATCTCGGTAGAAGATGAAACAACTTGATCAACTTTTCATTTCGTGCCAGTGGCACAAGATTCTTGATCTAGATAGACAGTTTTGTTACTGGACAACTCGATAGCCCTAGGCCTATTGCGACTCAGCCTTAGACTTAGTGAGTAGTTATTGCAGTACCTTGCTTCCTTGATTGTGTTTGGTTGGTTTGATCACAGCGAGATTGCAGAGCCCGCAATCCGGACACTGCTTTTGTTTGGCCGTTTGCTGATCTGCCGACACTTTGCCGACACTTTGCCAATAACAGAACTATCGCTTACGTTTATGTTTTTAACGTGGCCATTTGTGACTAGGTTTAACTAAGATGTTGAAAACAGGATTGGTGGTTTGGCTTAGAATAGATACTACACTGGTGCTCTTTTGAATTTTTATTGCACGCTTCTATTCCTTGTTGTTGGTGTTGCTTAGGTTTTGAATTTTGTTGTTTTTTCCCCTTTTTCTAGTACTAAAAATAAATGTTTACTTTTGTTCATCACTCTGGTACCTATGCTGCGCCGTTTGTTGTTGGTGGTGGTGGTGGAGGTGGTAGGGTTGTTTTATTGTTGAGTTTTTTTAGGTGTGGGGGTGTCTATTTACTTACAAATCCTAATCGAATATTGTAAAAAGCGGGTAGGGAAGAGGGGGGCTCGTTGACACACTTTTCACTTATTTTCATGTGCACAGGGTGTACAAAATGTGTCCTTCATCTCTTGTTTATTTAATGGGAAAATATGTTATTTAAGAGAAAATAAAATTAACTGTTCTATGAATAGAGGCCAGGGCTGGCTGGCAACAGGGGCTGGTTGCCACACCCTGGTTTAAAAAGGCTATAACGGCTTCTTGGTCGTTGACCTATTTTTTGTGTTTAAATTTAAAAGAAAGACTATTTTATTACTTAATTTTTCTTTTAAATGCCACCCCAAAATGGTCTGTTTTGGTGGGGATATAATCGGGAAAAACACGAAGTCTTGATTGAGCTAAAGTATTAGTTTAGTTATTTAAACCATTAGAGGTACCGTTCTACGAACGGGATTGAAAAAAATACTAATCTTACCTTACTTTGTCAATATCTCGGGATTAACAACATTGACTGGTTTTCTCTTTCTCTGGCTTAAATATGTTAGAATAATAATCTAGGGTCTAGATCTAAATACCTATAAGCTCGATTTAGAGACGGTGTATTGTTTCTTGGTCTAGCTCTATAATCTATAGGCTATATCTAATCTACCTCTGTCTAGATCGAGACTCTAAAATGATATAGATGCAGGTCTAATCTAAATTTTGTATGTTTAATTTTAATTTGAAATTTCTCTGTTGATATCAGAAAAAAAGCACGAAGCTTTCTGGAAAGACGGCTTTAGAGTTTAGACTTTAGATCGTTAGACGCTTCACTTTCGACTTTCACTTTGGATTTAAGCCTAACCGATATTTCTCCTACCGGAAATCATTCGCATGTCGATATCTATTTCGCAGAGTAATTAAATAAACATTTTGCCTTTTATTTGCTAAAATCAATCGTTTTACCTAAAAATATTATTACCGTTGACAACGTCGTACCAAATTACCCCACATGCCAAATGTCAGGGTTCTAGGTGGTGTAGTTTGTACGTGATGCGCGGCAGAAAAATAAATTTATTGTCCACCGTCAATTATTAATAAATGAGAATGAAATGACGGTACACAACTCCACGTGCTCAATTCCACATAATTACACGGGATGTAGGCTGTCCGAAGGGAAACAATACTATATTGAAATCACCATCTTTGGTTTAAACAATGATATTCATGCAAACATTTTAATAAATAAAGTTCGATTTATATTTGATTTGCATGCAATGTTGTAAATCATTTTCTATAAAGGCGTAAAGTTTGGATTAAAAAAAAAGTATTCGTGTGAGGCTTATATGTTTTTAGAGATGTGGCAAAATAATAAAACGTTTTGAAAGGCTGGAGTCTAGCCAAGAGAAATATGTGATAAAATAATAATATTATTAATTTTATTTTTAAATTATTGGTCATAAATAAATTTGAGATTTGTCATTCAAGCTCTTTTAATATTTTATTTACACGCCGCGATTTTTTTTACATGCACATGTTAAGCTAAACGTGTTTTAGCAGTGAGGTTGTTTTTTCTTTTTCTTTTTGTTTTGTTTGTTTGTTTGATGTTGTTTTGTATGTCTTTTTTTTTGTTATAATATTGTGGGTGTCTTTTATTCTTTAGTTTCATTGTGCATCTTTTAACGTTACGAGATATCTCTGAAACGTGCTGGCAATGCCATCTTTAAATGCTCCAGCGACCTTGCATCACGGTATTTGGGAATCTGGCTATTTGCATCGCAATACAATTATTTAATTTGAAAGCTCACGTTTCTCAAGTCTGAAAGTAATGGATGCACTCTTAAAAAGGAACGGCCGAATAACCTATATTCTGCAGAGAAAAGTGGCCTTGGTAAAAAAAAAAAAAAACAATTTTACCTAATTTCACACAAAAATGTGTAAATATTATCAATTATAAAATCAACTTATAGATCTAGTTTATCCTTGACTTCAGCTAGGGTATTTTGATGAGTTTTATAACAAAATCTCCCACTGTGTACTATTGTATCTGTCAGGGAACCGCGACTCTCTCTCTCTCTCTCACACACACACACACACACACCTCTATTATCTCTCTCCCCCTTTTTTCCAGTCAAATACCCAATTCGTACTTTTACTTGAGAGAGCGCGGTAAATGGGCCATAACAAAGTAGAACATGATTGAAAGATTTGAAGAAAGGATTAATTTGTTTTCTATGCTAATGAACTCTTACAGCTTGGCGTGGCCTATACAACTTCACAGATTTTTTTACATCTGAATAATAGACCCCCATGGGTGTTACCATTTCAACTGAAACTAATTTAAATATCTTCGCAGCAAATTATGCACTTTTCTGGTCATATCAATTTTATCTTCTAAAGGTTTTTGTTTTTGTTTTGTTTTGTATTTATTGTACTTGTTTCCTTTTGGTTCCATACTTCAATTTTTCTTTTCTATATTTGTTGTTGTTGTTTTTTCTATAGGAGGGATATTGCTTGTGTTTCCTATTTGTATTGTTTTGTTTGCCCCAAAGTAATAACCTCCTCCTCCTCCTCCTCCCCATCCTCCTCCTCATTCTCCTCCTCCTAATCCTCCTCGTCCTCCTCGTCGTCGTCCTTCTGGTCCTCCTCCTCCTCCTCAATACTACTACTACTACTACTACTACTACTACTACTACTACTACTACTACTACTACTACTACTACTACTACTACTACTACTACTTTCATTACTTTTGGGTAATTACCACGCACACCAGAAATATTTGTATCCATTTCTGTGACTCTTACACCGTGTCTTTTTTACTCATCTTCTATATACTTTTTTTCTTGACCACCCTTTCTCTGTATATCTTTTGATGTTTGTGTGTGCGTTATGAACGTTTTATTTGAGAAAATAAAGTTATGACTTGAAGTCTACGTGCATCATTGTTCCTAGCATACTCCATTTTCAATGTTCGTTTAAGTGATAAAATAATGACAATTTTGGGCGGAGAAAACGAATCTCTTACTGAAGTTGGTGTCAGTACAAGGATCAGATGATAGCATTGGGACCTGTACGGAATATAGTCTAGTTGCAGTCGTTGAACGTAAAAGGACTGAGCCACTAGCTGCCCTCAACAACAACAACAACAACAACAACAACAACAGCAACAATCAATTTTTTTTTTAATTGCTTCGGGTTTTTTGTTTATTTGTTAGTTTTTAAAAACCCATTTACTCTAAAAACCGACGTTTAGTTCTCTACTCTACTTGGGCAAGGGAAGTGGGCGTGTGTGTGTGTGTGGGGGGGGGGGGGGGGGCAGGATTGAATTGACAGGCATGAGGCTAAAACGGTTCCAGTAAAATTTGAGATGTCGCGACATGATTTCTGGTATTCCTATGCTTTCTCTGAGTGGCAGCACGTAAAATTATTAGACTTAAGGCTTGGGACCCGTTCAAAACGTCTCTGTAGCTGTACATTATCCTTTAGGGTACATGCGTGACACAAATCCAGTGATAAATCCAGTTTACTGAAAGTTGACAGTCTTTGTTCTTCGTCTGTTCTGAGTGGCAGCACGTAAAAGTATCAGACTTAGGTCTTGGGAACCGTTCACATGGTAGCTTATTAAATTTAAGGCTGGTGTTGGACGCCAAGCAACCAACTCAACTAAACTCAGCTTTGAGTAACACATAACACCACCGTCTCTGTAGTCGTACATTATCCTTTGGGATACACGCGCGACACAAATCCAGTGACAAATCAACCCATACGATTGTTTATGTACCGTTTCTGTTGACAGTCTTTGTTCTTCGTCTGTGTTTTCAGGAATCCACGTCTGCTTGGTGTACATCATCATCAAAGTCCTGCTTTGTGCCCTCTACGTCCTCAGAGTCTGCCTGGATGACGTCGACGACTATGCCTGGTTAGTAAATATATTGCGGTGTCTTTTTATCGCCCAGCTCTTTTCCTATACAACGGGATTTTCCTCAGTTTTCAATAGCTAATAAGTCGTAACTGCAACATCGTGGTAGCTTGTGAAACTGTTTATGCGTTCGCTAGCATGTATCGGGGGTGAGCAGTGTTTACCAAATCAAATGATTGCCACGACGGACTTAGATTATTAAATGTTCGAGATTATGTTAGAAGTCGGTTCAGGCTTAGAAGAGAAGGGTGGGGGTAGTGTTAATGAATATGTAAGCTAAAGTCTGAATGTTTGCAGATATTTTTTGAATAAGCTAGAAAGGTCTAGAGAGATCTAGGTCTCTGCATTGTGTATAATAAGAGCAGAGCATGGTAGAGTGAAAAGCTATTGACGATTTTTGTGGAGAGAGGAGTGTTTATACTTATGATCGTGTTGCAACATCTTGCCGCAGTGAGCGCTGTTATTTTGCTGTTGTTTAGATTCATTATAGATCTAAATGTATCGTTAATTACTGATTTCGATCTGGAGATTCTTGAGTTGTATTCTTAACATCAACCAGGGTGTTTATTAACAAAGTTAAATTATTGCCTTTCTACAAAGAATTACTAGCATTATTTTGTTACTGTTGAAAAGATAATGTATCTGAGTGAGGTATTCAACAATGGACCTGAAACAGGGACGCGCCTTTATCGATTCAACACCATAAAGCTTGCAAGTCGTCGTAATATTTCTAATTCACATACCCTAAGATGAGTCTTAAGCCTTCTTATCAACATACCCTAAGATGAGTCATAAGCTTGTCACGACATTGTTCATACGACCCGTAATGTGTACATCGCCAGGCCTGCAGGATGACGATATCTGTTTTAAATTTAGCAAGATAGTAAGTTGTTAAAAAATACTAATAAAAATCCGCAGCCCACGGCGCTTTTTTTAAATCTTATTTTATCTATCTTATATAATTTGTTTATCTTAGCTCACTAACCTTGTTAATCTTTTTTACACTCATCTTATCTCACTTGTTTATCTATTCTCTTTTGTAAGATCTTATCTCACTATGTCTTGCTAATCTATTCTCAGAGTTTTTTTTTAAATCGAATCTCACTAAATTATCTATTCTCAATAATATTGTTTATCGATTCTCAGTTGTTAATCCTATCTCATGTTATTTCAGCTCCGGCTCTCCGTGTAACGCTAGCGAGATGGACATGGAAGGGTCTGGAGGTTTTACCTCCACCAAAATCAACTGGTGAGTGTCTTCCACTTTCAGGTTTAGAGCGCTCAGTCGGTAGTAATCTTAACTGATAAACTGGCGGTCCAAGGTTTAAATCTATGTATCAAACAAAAAGACCTAGTTGGAAACCTGCAAAATTTATAGGTATGGGAAGGACAAAACTGAATTAAATTTTAAAGTGTGGTAAAACTCAAAGATTCAAATTAAAAATGCTTTCGCGAACACCTACACCATTATGTCTTAACCGCTTATAAGGCACCATTGTAATTACTTTCTCGTTTTTTCGTTTCTTTACTATTTCTAATCTTTGGTTTAAACATTTCTGAAAGTCATAATAAAGTAAACCCACATGCTGTTAGTTGTATTTACACAGCATTGAGTAGGATTAATTTTATTATCTGATTCTACAATAAAACAAGCATTCTAACGAAACCCTGCAGTGTGCGCTGTTGATTTTTTTGCGCGCTTAAAAATATGTGTTAATATTATTTTAGTGCGTATGCCAGATCAGTTTATGTCCCAAAATCCTTATTTTAGACTAGCGTCTAATTGGTGCATTTAAATTTTAGATGCTAAAACTTTTCTTCCCAATTTTTCACTCAAAATACCGAAGTGAGTCAAGGAAAAAAATTAAAATAACTTAAAGATTATGCCCACATAAATCTATGAAATTTAACTAACGCATCGCACGGTTTTTCAGAACGTTCTGTCCCCACGCTAAAGAGCCTTTGGCATATCAATTGATGGCTTAGCTCTATCATAATAAGATTATTATTATTATTATTATTATTATTATTATTATTATTATTATTATTATTATTATTATTA
>RQTK01000349.1:5119-37519 GCA_003991915.1 Elysia chlorotica | reverse complement strand
ACATGGACTACAGCTACTCTACTGCTACAAGTACTATTAATTTTAGTTACACTATGACTTGAAATATTGTAATTTTATAGTATAATCCCTATATTTTTTTAAAGATTTGTATTATTAAGAATATCATCATCATCATCATCATCATCATCATCATCATCATCATCATCATCATCATCATCATCATCATCATCATCATCATCATCATCATCATCATCATCATCATCATCATCATCATCATCATCATCATCATCATCATATTAATATATCACCATCTATTTTTCAGAAATGATTGTAAAATGCTTGAAGGAATATGACGGCGAGAATGAAGAGGTTGAGGAAGAGTCTGTGTTCAGCACCATCACGTCGAGCATTGGGTCTACTCTGGCCCAAAGTTTGAGGAAAGGCTTAGAGGGTAAGTGACAGTATAGCTTATGTGGCTAAATCATATAAAATCATACGTTTTCCAGATACCTCCTACCCCCTGCATACAAAGTCATAAACTTTTCAAGATACCCCCTTGTCTTCTTTGGAATCATATATTTTTCAAGAAACCCCCAACCTTATATAAAATCATAAATTTTTCAAGACCACCACCCCCCCTTCCACAAAATTTTTTAACCCCCCCCCCCCCCCCCCCCAAACCCTTCTTGCCTTATGTAAAATCATAAATTTTTCAAGGTAATCCCTACTTCACAAAACATTATAATTTTTTTTTCCCAGACGTGCCTTTGTTACGTCTCTCTAATCTCAACCCAGGGGAGATGTCTCCGTCCGACAAATCTAAAGGGTCTCGAGCAAACCTGGAGACCTTTGATCGAGTCCACAATGCTACGGTTCCCTTGAAGATAGTGCAGTACATGATAGACTTGGGCCAGGAGAGGTGGGTGCACTGTCATGTATTTCTTGTACTTCGCCACTGGGCTGGTAGAATTTCATATTTTATGTTTTGCAGTTTTCAGATAAATTTTCAAAAAAAGTGTTTATTATTATTTGCGTTAGTACATCAAATTCTTCAATATCTCTTAATTAATTTAACAAATTGATACTTTTTAATCTTAACTTTACCTGGGAAAATTTTTTATCTTACAGACATTTAAAAATGTAATTATTTCAAAGTAGCACATCATTGATGTTATCCTCATTATAGCAATTGTTTTCCTTTTTGTTGTATAACCACATGTTTTACAAACAAAACAAAATTTGTTTTCTTTTATTTAGTCTATTTGTGGTGATCTAATTTGTTCAAAGAATACATTTTGAGGTTAGTAGATTAATCGACTGTAGGATGACTACATTATAGGAATTATAGATAAATGGGTAATGATGTATGCTTTTCCTAATTGTGAATTGTTGTGATGTGCACGTTCTCAAATACTAGCAAAATAATGAGGGCTTGCAAATACAGGACCCATTGTAGACACAAAGACCTTAGGTAAAGGATTCTTCACCAGTGTCCAATCCAAGCACTGAGCAGTCAGAAAACCTGATGCCTAAGGGGTGTCATTATGTCATCAGTTATCATGGTTTAGATTGCAAAGCCTATGTTTATGCCAGTGTCCAATCCAAGCACTGAGCAGTCAGAAAACCTGATGCCTAAGGGGTGTCATTATGTCATCAGTTATCATGGTTTAGATTGCAAAGCCTATGTTTATGCACTATGTTTGACTCTCTCTCTCTCCAACATGGTGGGTTTCTTTTTCACCGTGATGTTTTCTAGCTTCACCATCGGCCCACCACCAAGCACGCTCAACTTGGGAACAAGGCGGACGCTTTGTCACCTGCACAAGGAACCGAGGATGCTGTGCTGTCTGGAATGGGGAAAGGTTGGTGCCCTACATATACAGAGACAGAAGGACAGACAGACGAAGACAGAAAGAGGGGGTGGGGGGGGGGAAGAGAGAGAGAGAGAGAGAGAGAGAGAGAGAGAGAGAGAGAGAGAGAGAAAGATGTGGTAACCCTGCACTGCCTCTGTGTTTGGTTAGTTTTCAATGCATCTACAGTGTAGCCATGCTGCTAACCTTGAATGTTAAGAAACCAACCCACTCAACGGCTGAGACAAAAGTCTGCGTGAGCGCTCTCTGTCTCTGTATGGCAGCAGGTGATGTTGACTAACCTTTCAAGGATATAGCCTGGTTTCTGACCAATGACAAAACACCAACCAATGAAATTTTTAATTTTTTCATAGTGTCATGTTATGCCTACAGTCTGTTTAGGGTAGATGCCTACAGATAAAAGACTAGACAGCTAACATGTTTTCTTTGTGCTGGTCGGCCTAGTGAACTTTATGAAGCGGATATTTTTATTAGTACATATATTACATTAACAAAACCAAAAATTGACAGTACAAATCATAGACATGAAGAGTTCACAGTCATGTACCGTAGCCTACTGAACTGGGCCTACATTCATAGTCATACTATTAACTCAACAGAGTGTCACATGGCGTGCATGTAAGCGGTGAGTGTAGGTATTTTATTTGAAAGATAAAAAAGCTGCACAAATTTTCAATCAAGGTGTGAATCATAGAAAACAAAACCCTAGTGCGATTCCATGAGCATTGCTGGCAAAAACGCATATAACTCTGTGAAGAGAAAGAGAGAGAGAGAGAGAGAGAGAGAGAGAGAGAGAGAGAGAGAGAGAGAGAGATATGATAACCACGTATCACGTAAAATTTTCAGAAGTAAGCCTTGGAACCCATCCACAGTGTAACCTTGCTCCTAACCTTGAATACTCAATAGTGATTATTACACCCAGGCTTGCCAGCACTGCCCGTACAAAGTCGCCTCTGATCGACGCTGGGATGGTCAGCTGGTCATTCTATCTGTGCGCCGCTCTTGCTCGGGTCTCTACAACTTCATCATTCCTCTGAGGTCAAACTATCTAAGCCAGCTGTCCCTCATGCCGCTGATCATCATGTTCCAAGAGACGTAAGAGAAGCAAAATTATAATTCACACATTATTAATTATTGAAGGTTTTGGTTTTAGGACTGGGAGAACAAAAGAAATGTAATAAAAGAAAGAAAAAGCATGAATAATGTTACAATCAGACTTGGTAACTAGTCTGTTCTAGGAGGTCCCTAAAGTTTTCAGTCATTCCCAAATGATAAAGTCTTAATTGAGAATGATTGGATTTGATGCATTTTGGGCATAACTGCAACATATTATTTTATAAAAAAATTTGAAAATCTCAAATTCAGCATTAAACCTTTTTATGTTTGTATGATTTTTTTTTTTTTTTTTTTTTGTGGGGAGGTTCTCTTTAAAAATCAATCAACTCTAATAAGAGAGATAATTGTGTGAACAAAAACAAAAAGTGATGCATGGATCTTAATATCATCAACATGTGTGTAATATTTAGTATACATTTTTTTAATCCTGTAGAATTAGCTTTTTATTTGTATTTCTCTAATTTGAAGAATCAAATTGAATCTACACAGATTTTGTTAGTGTTAGCCGCCCACTTTGAAAATTGACAGTTTAGAAGAGACAAATCATGTTTGTAACTAAACATGTTTAAGGGCATGCCCATGCTAAGATAGACCTGTCATAATATTCATATAGGGAATAATTGAAGGTTAATGAACCTGTACGTGTTTTCCATTATCTTCTGACTGCAGTCCCACTCGCCTCTTCCTGGAGACGATTGCTCACTTCCCTCTGGTGTTCTGGATGAAGGGTACTCTCACCAGGTCTGTATGTGCTCCATATATATATATATATCTGCAAAAAAACAAAAACAAAATACTAAAAAATTGTAATGCAATAACCATTTTTAATATCTATCATTAAAACATGCACTGTACTCAATTCATTCAATAAATAAAATGACATGATTCCAGGACATACACACACACATATTATATATATATATATTTATATTATAATAGTTTTATAATTATAATTGGAAAGACAATTTTGGAACGAAGATTCTAGCATGTTGTACATGCATGAACTTTATACAATTAGTTTCATAATAAAATGCTTTATTTGGTGTTGGTCTTATATCATACCGCAGCATTGACGACTTGCTGGTTGCAGGAGTGAACAAGGCCATGCATCTCGTGATTTCTCACATAGACACCGATCCCACAGGCGAGGAGAACCTCAGCGATGCAGAGACTATAGTCACTGTTCAAAAGATTTCCAGGTTGGCTGTTTACTTATAAATGACTTAATATATTTAATACATATTTAAGTAGTCGTTAACTTAATTTGAACTAATGGACAAACAACTCAACAAAAGTATTTTAACATTAATTTTAAAATGTTTTGGTTATATTGAGCCTTTTTTTAAATACAAATCACAAGTTTAGAGACCTGTGTAAATTTCTTGATGAGATTGACTAAACTATTAAAAAAGGCTTTACAGTCATTTGTAATCAGTGACTTGAATATCTCTTGTAAGTTAAAGAAAGAACAGTTAAAACAATTCAATAGTTTTATATATGGTGGTGTGATCTGGTGCAGTGATATGGCTTTGGAACTTTTTCATTCTGTAAGTTAAACATTAATATTGTTTGAAATATTTGAATGGTCTTTTGTTATGCTAAATCTATTGTTCTTAAAATGCTTGTGGTTAGAATTGTAGAACAAATGCCCAGAGCTTGCCCAGGAAAATTCCAATAATGTCCTCATATTTCTATCATTTCTTTGATAAAATAAAAGTACAAACAAGACTGAATGTTTCAACGCTGATCTTACGGTACATGGTGCTTTGTAGCCTTTTTGTTTATTGCATTGGTTGACCCAGTTTTAAAAAATGGATATGTGAGGAATGCATGTACATTAATTTCCACAGAATAGTTCTATTTTAAGTGTTTAAATTCAAACTAAAAACAACAAAAATGGGTTTTGCTTCTATAGCATTATTATTATTATTATTATTATTATTATTATTATTATTATTATTATTATTATTATTATTATTATTTTATTATTATTATTATTATTATTATTATTATTATTATTATTAATAATATTATTATTATTGTTATTGTTGTTGTTGTTGTTGCTGTTAGTATTAGTATTAGTATTATTATTCTTATTAAAATTATTATCCATGTGAACCAAAATCTTTTCTCTTCAGAATTTTCCCAAATGTGAACATTATCACGGAAGTCACAGAAGCTGCCAACATGAGATTCATGCACTTCAAAGCAAAAGACACGTACATGCTACAGATCCGTCACTTGGAAAAGGTAGGAGAATTTAACTATCCATAATACAATCTGAATTTTGAATCTCATTAAAAGTGTACTTTTACACTTCAATCAGCCTTTTCAATATCACTGATGAATCCTCATTGCCTTATTGGAATAATTTTAATGAATTCAACCATAGTTGAACAATTTCTTTCCTATTTTCTTTAGACCCAAACTATATGATGAGGAGCACATTTTTTTTCCTGTTTTGATATAGGCCTACCCAATTTACATAACTATAATATTCAAGATCCAAAAATGTACTAGATTTGAAAAATGTTTATTAAATTTACTAAAGTCAATGGTACATATAATAAGCATGTATCTACTTTTGGGTGATAGAGAGATTTTTAGTTTTGTTGCAGGGAGCTTCTTATTTTCAAATTTTGGTCTCTTCATACTTTTCAGAACTTGAAAGAGCGGACAACTACTCATCTTCCGTACATGTTCAGATTGCCGTTTGCTGCCGGGAAAGTGTTCAGTTCAGGCATGCTTGATCGTTTACTCTACCAGGTAGGGAAAAAAGAAAGAACTATGCAAGATTTTTTAGTTTGTCCTCTAATTTGATATTTATAAATTATACTAATGTTGTTTTGTTTTGTTTTTTTAAAGATAATCAATATAAGGGCTTATATTTGAGTTATAAAGCTTAATTCCCTCTTTGGTATTATTGTAGTTGTTGTTGTTGTTAGTGGTGGTGTTTTTCATTGACGTTGCTATTGTTTGTTTGTTTTTTTCATTTTTTTTATTATATACAAATTATATTTTACATATTATAAACAAATCTTGACATCCTAAAACAAACATTGAAATATTGGGATACTTATTTGTATTTATTCATTATAACTATCTTGCCTTCTTTCACCCAGACATTTGTCAAAGGATATCTTATCAGTTTTGTGCGACTCCTCCTGGGAATCGATGCAGAGAAAAACTCTGGCCATCTTTCTAGTGTAAGTTTTTTTTGTTTTGTTTTTTTGTTTGTTGGCTAAAGTCTGAACAGAGTCATTCTGAGAAAAGTGGATTGGATCATTTCCAACAAGGATTACCTTACACATTAACAGAAAGTAGACTTAACAAACTACAAGCTATCAAACAAAGACAGGAAATATATTGCAAGATATCTGTGCCTGTCACTGACTTTACATTAATTAAGAAAACAGCCAGAATAAGAACCGAAATCCAGGACTTCCATTACTGGGACAAATGGCAATTTGATTTCCAATAAAGAAGTCCATGGTTCAAAACCCAAGATCGATCAAAACATTTTTTGACCAATAATTTGTTCCCTTACTAATTGGGTTAGAGTCACTATAAATATAATTTGAACATCTGAGACAGGAGTCATGGTATCCCTGCACTGTCTATCTGGATGGCAATATTAAAGGAATTGTCAAATGCCAGTCCTGTGACCCAATTACAAAATAGTCTTGTGCTGATTTTGTATGTTAAGAAAGGATCTCAACAACCTCCTGAATAGAAGCAGCTAGCTATGTTGAGTAAGCCTCCACATCATCATAGATGTGTCACTTGCCAGTTATTATTGTTCGTGGTGAAAAATGTTTTTAATAGGCACAATTTGAAGTTAATGAAGTCAAATTAACAGCCAGGTTTTTAATTATTTTGGATATGTTTTTGTATTTAAAAGAATGTTTAATCTGGTGAAAAACAATCACTTGTTGATTTAACGAATTGTCTGGGTATGTATGCATGCAATTGTTCTTAAAAGGATCTAACTTGATGTATTGATAAAGGTTGAGCTTCTAAGCCATGCTAAAAGGGTGGTTAAAAAAATGTTGTGTATACTTTTTTTTTTAGATGAAAGTTTAAATAATCAATTTAAATACTGCCAAAGCGTCACTTAGTTATCTTGTTTTTCATGCATAAATATTTTACGTCTTGTAGGTTTGCATACAACGAGCGACTTTGTCACAGTTCCCAAATTACGGCGATTTGTACCAGGGTCTGTGCTCTACTACAGGGGAGATTCCGATTGCTATATATAGAACAGAGAAGCATGATGTAGCATCTTCTGAGGTATATAGTATTGCTTGCTATTACTATATTTTTCCCTTGTTTGATAAGGCTTTACTAAAGGTACCAATCAGTTTGTCTTGTTTGGTGTAATAATGATCATGATAATAATAATAATAATTCTCTATGGTAGAAAGTGTGATTTCCTATGAAATCAGCTGTTGGGGTGCAGCTTTAAAAACAGGATATACGAAAAAAAATATTAATATAATTAGAAAGGCAGGAAAAACAATCGATTGTGAGTTAAAAAATTTAGAACCTATTCATTCTAGAGATTGTCTATGCAAGCAGAGTCAATTTTGGGAAGTGTCCAACAACCACACAATCAAGAATGTGTGCGCTCTGTTTGAAGCAATAATTATTGCGACCTGCATCAAAAACGGAGCAAGATTATATTGCTCCATGCAGAGCGCACAAATTCTTCATGGAGTGGATGTTTGGCGTCACTCAAGATTGACTTTTGTTTGCGTAGACAAACTTAGAATGAATAGTTGTTGTTGTTGTTGCTGTTGTTTTTGTTGTTGTCGTTGTTGTCGTTGTTGTTGTTTTTTTGTTACTCAAGATTAACTTTTGTTTGCGTAGACAAAAGACAAACTTAGAATGAATAGTTGTTGTTGTTGCTGTTGTTGTTGTTGTTTTTGTTGTTGTCGTTGTTGTTTTTTTTACTGCTGCTGTTGCTGTTGCTGTTGTTGTTGTTGTTGTAGAAGTAAAATTAATGTGCGCACAAATTCTTCACTGAGTGGATATTTGATCTCTGCTTGGGAGATAAGCTTTAGAATGAATTGTTTATACTTTTCCAAATCTCAATTGAGTGTTTTATGCATTCCTAGAAATATTATTTATTTTTGATAGTATCTCCTGCTTTTAGCGTCGCTTCCTAGCAGCTGATTCCACAGAAAAGCACACTTTATATCATAAAGGATTAAAAACGTTTTAAGATGGGTTTTTTTTCCAAGTTAAAAGATTTTAACTTTCTCAGGAAATACATTCTTTGGTGTAACTTTTTGCACAAAGACGTCACATGTTCATGTCAATTTAATTTATTATCTAACATAAAGCCTAGATATGCCCTTGTACAGTTTCTACTTTCTCTCCCTTGATCATCAATGGAATATGACTCTCATGATTTTGTCTAAAGTCTATTACAATTTCCTTAGTTTTGACATGTTTAGTTGCAAGTAGTTCTTTTCACACTATTCTGCAAATTTTACTACCTCTTCTAAGGAGTATGTTTTTACATGGATCGTAAAGAAGCACTGAATAGCAGAATCCTACACAAATTTTATAATTGAGGCATTTGATGTAACATTAGTCTTGGTCATATTCTCATTTAAATAGGTTTGTGTGCTTGCAATTTTCCTAAATTGAAAATAAACTTTTTATAAAGGTCAGTAACATATGTTGACATTGACATATTAACATATTCTGATTAAAAAAAACTTATAACTGTCAGGAACAGTACCTGTGGGGAGTGAGTCATTAGCAATATAAGGGGTAATAAGCTCATCACATTCTTAGAGTAAAGAGGTGGGAACTGGGTCTATGTCACATGTTGTTGGAGCGCAGTTTTTCATGTTAAACTGTGCCTGTGAATGGTTTGTAGTAAACTGATAACGATTGCTGTGTGTTTAAATCATCCTGATCATATCAGTAAAAAAAATTACAAAACGTCTGCACAGTTCTCTGTGTTTGTGTGTGTGTGTGGGGAGGGGGGGGGTATTTTTTTCTTTTTTGGAGGGTGACTGTTAATGTTGACATAATCCAAAATTTTGTATTCTGTTGTGTTTAAAGCTCCGTCTGTTTTTGTTTTAGTGCTAGCTTTCATTATGTGAACTTTGAATATCACATTTTTTTAATGTCCTCTGAGGTAGCACTTTACAATGTTTATTTATTTGCTTTGATATAAACAAACAAAAAAGCTTATTAAGCACTCAACATTATTTTGTTTGGGTGATTTTTATGGGGTATAAATTCAGGTAGGTATAAGATGATTGAAAAGTGGAACATCACACATTCACAGTTTTTGCATAAGGTTCCTGTCTTAAAAATGGCAAAATTTGAACCCAACAGAAAACAAAGTTTAAAATATTTACTCAAAATTTGAAAAAGAAGAAAAAAATAGATTGACTGCAAGACATTGATTCACTTTTTTATCTTTATCCCAATTGGGCATGTGATAGTCACTGATTTTACATGAAATATGATTTTTTTCTTCTTGTCTCTAAATATTCTTTCTGAAGATGACTGACCAGAACGGCAAACAGGAAGAATTAAACAGCAAAGAAGATCCTTCTCGGCCTTCTAAGTGGAAAGAAAACTTCCGATCCCCAAAGTCAGCTCTGTCACAAGTCCTCACGACTTCATCGCCACCGTCTTCCCCAACCAACACTAACGGCCAGAGCCGCGTATCGGCTTCAGTTTTGCCCAACAGGCTCACGTCTCCGAGAGGCTCCATGAGTGCCCAGTTGTTTGTGGGGGATCCCCAGAGCAACCGCCACTTGGAGGAGATGGTTCAGGCGCGGATGGAAAGTCTGGGCTTAGCTCGCCAGGACAAACCATGTGAGTTCTGTATGACTATGCAGGCAGATTACAGTCCATTTCATCAGTGACATTAAAGAATGGCAGCATACCTTATTTTGTGGATTTTTGAGATAGTTTAAACAATCATGATAAATTTATGTGTTAGCAGTATGTTGTACACTTTTATCATTTCATTTTTGGTTTATCAAAAACAAATCAGTATATGTTAAGAATAATTTCATTATGAGAAAGATACTTACCTTATAAACAAATTGCTATGCTAATGTCAAGACAGCATTTGTTGAGATATGCCAATCCACTGGCCCAGTGACAATATACTCTACTTTTAATTATTTAGAGAGAGTCAGAGGCTGGCAACAAAAGTGCCAATCTTTTCAACTTTGGATGAAACATCTTCAGGGGGACCCTACACAGTGACATTGCTGGTTACCTTATTTCCAAATAGGAATCTTATATGGAAGCTAGGGCGGCTTGTAAGAAACTATATATACTCGACTGATATTGAAATATCATTAATCTTTTCTCTTAAGATTGTAAGGCAGTGTATATTATTTGAAAAATTAGAATTGTTTTTCTTTCTCTACTAGATGTGATAAAAAAATCTGAGAAGACCTTGTCTTATGTCATCGTGAACCCGTCGCCAAAACGCAAGCTTAAAACAGGAGACATTGTGTAAGTACGTCTCGTACATTCGACCATCAGTGCAACGGTTTGATACGTTCAGGCACCCTTATTATTTAGTAAAGGAATGACTTTAAAATATGGTATATTTTGTATATAAATTGAAGCAGGTAAAACCAATATAAATGTCTGGTGAGACAAATGCATGATGCATGGTAATCCAAACCGAAAATTAATCAAGTTTATTGATTAAAGAAGATTCTTTTATTCCGGGGGGGGGTTCTTGTTATTGTTGTAGTGTTTGTTTTTTTAGATTGAGGTTTGTGTGTATGTGAGTGTTATTGTGAGTTGTTCATGTATGGTTCTTTGTTTTAAGTTTCTGTTTTTCCATATTCATATAAAATTCTTTAAGAGTCTAATTCTTATCCCCATCCTGATCATATCACTTAGTTGTAAAGCTTTTTACAGAGGAAGAGAATAATTTTGTAGAAACTAAAAGAAATAACCAATCAGAAATGAAATATGTCTTTACCATGTGACATTATGAATGCATGATTTTTACGTTGGCATCTTCAAAAATAGAAAAGATAGTTTTAAAAAATATGTAACTTCTCTTTATACTTAAATGTCCTTTAAAGTCTAATATAATTGCATAGAGAGAGTTCTTCTCCACTTTAATAGATTTCTAATTCCAACAGCAGAAATATTTTACAGTTTGGGCTACACAAGGATTTTTTTATTTTATTGGGACTGTCCATTTAAGCGTCCAATTTAGAAAGGTTGAGTTGTATCTGATAATTGAAATTTCGCCATAAAGTTCTATTTTTTATCTTTTTACTGCTTTTTTTTCTGATACAACTGTGTTGATAGTCAGAAAATGTGCAACACTCAACATTCAATTTTTTTTTTTTTTCTTTCTTTAATTTATTTACTTCATTTGAATTTCTTTTGTTGATGTTGTTTATTCGTTTATTTTTTTTCAATATTCCTTTTGTTGTTGTTGCTTATTAATTTACTTTATTTGTATTTTTCTTATTTGTTGTGTCTAGTTATGTTATTCAACCATCTAATGTCAAAACAGCATTTGTTGAGATATATCAATCTACTGGCCCAACGACAATACACTGTACTTTTAATTATTTAGAGAGAGTCAGAGGTTGGCAACAAAAGGGCAGTTCGCCTAGTCGGGTAATTCTCTTGATGGAATCGAGGCTGGTCTACCATTTAAATATCAGCTTTCTACCTATTCTCTATAGGGATATAGAGCCAGTCTTTTTAACTTTGGATGAAATGTCTTCAGGGGGACCCTATACAGTGACATTGCTGGTTACCTTATTTCCAAATAGGAATCTTGTAGGGAACCTAGGGCTGCTTGTAGGAAACTATAAATACTCAATTGACATTGATATATCATTCAGAATGAGAGAGACAAGAGACAAAAAGGAAAGGATGAAAAAATACTGTTCACACAGGCTGCTCTATTTAGTTCATTATCTTGTGAAATTTTAGTTGCAGAGTAAAGGAGTCAAAGCAGAGGAGAGCAAGTGACACAAAACTTCCAATACAAACTATAAAATAATGACTTTTTCAGATAACACTTACATGAATATAAAAATATCAATGTTTTCAAAACTTATCTAAAAAACTAAAAGTCACAATGTATTGATCCACTTTTTAAGATTCAAAGGCAGTGTATATTATTTGAAAACATTTTCTTTCTCTACTAGATGTGATTAAAAAAGCTGAGAAGACATTGTCTTATGTCATCGTGAACCCTTCGCCAAAACGCAAGCTTAAAACAGGAGACATTGTGTAAGTATGTGTACACCTTTCTAAATCCGACCATCAGTGTAGCGGTTTGATACGTTCAGGCAGCCTGATTTTCAGTAAAGGGACGACTTGAAAATATGGTATATTTCTTGTATAAGTTGAAGCAGGTAAATCAATATAAATGCCTGGTGAGATAAATGCGAGGTGATTCAAACCGAAAATTAATCAGGTTTATTGATTAAAGAAGATCCTTTTTTCCGGGGTAGGGGGGGGGGGGGGGGTTTCTTGTTATTGTTGTAGCGTTTGTTTTTTTAGATGGAGGTTTGTGTGTATGTAAGTGTTATTGTCAGTTGTTCATGGATGGTTCTTTTTTTTAAGTTTCTGTTTTTCCATTATCATATCAAATTCTTTAAGAGTCTAATTCTTATCCCCATCTTATCCCCACCATGATCATATTATGTAGTTGTAAAGCTTTTTACAGAGAATTTTGTAGAAACTAAAAGAAATAGCATATTATAAATGAAATATGTCTTTACCATGTGACATTATAAATGCATGATTTTTACGTTGGCATCTTCAAAAATAGAAAAGATAGTTTTAAAAAATATGTAACTATTCTTTATACTTAAATGTCCTTTAAGGTCTTATATAATTGCATAGAGAGAGTTCTTCACTTTTATATATTTCTAATTCCAACATCAGAAATATTTTACAGTTTGGGCTACACAAGGAACTTTTTTTTTCTATTGGGACTGTCCATTTAAGTGTCTATGTTAGAAAGGATGAGTTGTATCTGATAATTGAAATTTCGCCATGAAATTCTATTTTTTATCTCTTTACTGCTATTTCTTTTTCTGATACAGCTCTGTTGATAGTCAGAAAATGTGCAACACTCAACATTCAATTATGTTTGTTTTTTTTTGTTTTTTTTGTTTCTTTCTTTTATTTGTTTAATTCATTTGAACTTCTTTTTGTTAATGTTGCTTATTCGTTTTTTTTCAATATTCCTTTTGTTGTTGTTGCTTATTAATTTACTTTATTTGTATTTTTCTTATTTGTTGTGTCTAGTTATGTTATTCAACCAAGCTCCATGCAAGCGGTACCCAACAAGCTGAATCGAGGCGGACGGAGCAATGCAGCCAAATATCTGCGTAAAAGAAACATAAGCGCCAGCATCAGCAGCAACAACAACCTGTCACCGGACAGTCAGCCGAGCCACTTAAGAGACAGTGGACTGAGAACGCCTGGCGACTCTGTCAGCAGCGCCAGTGGGGGAAGCTCTCAAACGTCTCCGGTACGGGTCACACCGACCCACGAGCCCACGGTCAAGTGGCTGGACAGGCAGGGTGTCAGTACCGCCTCAAGAGATGAGGAGAACGATGATCTCAATAATCTAGAGGAGATGAGACCCAGAAGTCATTCAGAGTCGTGTCCACACAAAAACATCAGCAGCATCACAATACAGCACCAAATGAGTGAGCCTAATTGACAACCGTAGAAAGTGTAAAATGTCGTGATATTCATCTTGTTTTGTTGCGGTTTCTAATAATCAAAAACTGGAAATGAGATTTTTAAAAATTCACACTTTTTATTTAATACTTTTGGCATACAGTTATCAAAACATAATTATGCTATAATGAATGTTGTGACAGATCCATTTTTGTTCCCAAGCTTTCTGATTGCTTGCATTAATTTGTGAAATGTTCATATAGTATATGAAACAATTAAAAAACCACACTCTAATGATCAATCCAAGTATAATAGCATGATGAATAAATTAAACTATTTATTTGTACTTCACTGCCATAGTGGTGTCATGTATGAAGACTTTTCTAGTTCTTTGTTGCTTTGGGAAGCAGATCTGATTTTAGTTTTTGATTCCATGAAAGATTGTTATCTTGATAGCCATAACTTTTTGTTTGCAAAAGAAGTACAATGTATGTATAGTTCTCACTTACCCAATGTTTATTGTTTGAGGAAAACTTAATGCAATATCATTATTTATAGGACCTACACAGTGGGCCCTTAGTTAAATGTTAATCTCAATTAATTTAGCTGGTTGCAAAAAGTTTTATAATTGCTTAAACATTTCAACTCTATGCCAACATCTTAACATATCTTGGATGGAAAAGTTGTGCCCATCCATAATGGTTTATATTTTTACACAATGAAATTTCACTTCTGTACATTCCCTGAATAGCTATTATCTTTTTTAATTTTGATGTTTTATTTTTTGAATTTTAGAGTTGGTTTACAAATTACGACATCGAGAAAAATATAGAAATGAATGATGTCAGTTTCCTATTGAACCATCAGTTTTACCTCCAAGTAAAATATGATACGTCTCTATGACTATTTCTGATAAGCATCAAAAACCTCTTTCATTTTGAACTACATGTATGTTACTTGACAAAAAATCACTTCCAAATATTTTCTTAAGACTCAAAATGAAATGGTCTACACCATTTGTTACCATCATATATTATTTTCTCCATTATTCCTCACGAGCCACTTAATATTTATTTCTCCGCATACTTTATATTTCAATGATAACGCCATATCTCCAACCAGGATTATATATTTCCTTGCTCTTGTTGTTGTTGATTCACTTGCTCCTGTTTTTACGAAAACTTGCCAATGCAACGTATTGATTATTTTTAACCTGATGTTTCTCTAGCCAGATGTTTACACAGCAACCATTCCCTCTTGCCATAGCTGCTGACTGTACAGGCAGACTTGGTGCTCCCCCCTGTGTTGATCAGTTTTCCAAATGCTCTGCCATGTATTTTATTTGTATGTTGCGTGTGTGTGTGTGTTTTGTTCCTGTGTATATGTGTGTCTGTGTGAAAAGGGGGGGGTGAGGGGGTGCGTATGATCGACTGGTGAAGCCATAGAAATGCCAAAGTGTTTTAAACATAAATTGTATGATTAATTTAAGTACTCATTTTTTTCCCTTTATTATGATTTTTTTTCCCCCCTCAAGACTGAACTTTTTCCGATATTAAGTCTGTTGGAATGTTCAAGTGAACTTTGACAATAATATTAACAACAATTTTAAGGTCCATCACTCAATTTTTGTATATAAATTAAATTGCTTTTTGTTCCCACACCATTTTTTGTAACGCAGTGGGCAGCTTGCGGTTTTATTTAGGATTGATATGCTTGAACTGCATTTCATGGTTTGGGGGACTATCGCTCATAAAATATATCCTACCACTCCCCCCACACACCCACACACCCACACACACACACACACTATTTTGAAATATGACCATATACATGTGTAAAACAAAATCATTTAATATTTCAGATATTGAATTTAGTGAAACAGATTTTAATCTAGAAATGAGCTGCACAATGATACTCGACGTATCAGCTTTAATTTTCATAAAATCTGACTTATTTTATCAGTACATATAATTGTGAAGCACAATGAGAAAGACTCATAATAATTCAAATATCCCTCTTCTGTGTGCATTTTTCTTATTTTATCATACAAGTTTAAATCTGTGCCAGCAATTCTTTCTATAATATCATAAATTCTAAGATTGCTAGGTTTGTTTTGGCACATTTTCATGTACATCCTTAGTATCACATGTATTTCAAATGAAAAAAAAAATGTTGATACATGTCTTTTTTTTTTTTTTTTTTGGGGGGGTTTAATTAAATGAGACATTATTCAGTTGGATCTTCTCAAGTTAAAACCTGTTGGGAGAGCCTACAAGTTGTTTTTTTCCCCCTTCTAATTGTTATTTTAAACAGTTACTTTAAAGGATATTGAAGGGAATAGTTAATAGTTTATATAACATGATAATTTAACATTAACTGGGTTTATCTTAAGCATATTCCACTGTATTATAATTTGTAATGTATATAGTTATAGATTTTGTTGAAAGCATTGTTACAACCCAGAACGTAAAACATATCCACACTTTTTTTTAATGTTTAGTTGCCAATAATTTTGAACAATATTTTTAGAACTTAAAATGAAGTCGTGGCATTTGCAAGAATTATCCCTTTGGTTGCAAATTTATAGTACTAGTTGGGTCTTGTTTTGAATTCTACCAACAGAGTGTCGCCCTGTTATTTAGATCTTACATTACCAAGGCCAAGAGTACTACATGCTGTTTTTCTATCTTATAGTTAACCTAGATCGAAACACCATTCACATCAGTTGACAAACTGTCAAGGAAACCAAAAAAAAAAAAAAAAGTTTGGCAGCAGAACTATGAATAATGCCTATAATACAGGAGGTTCCAGATACAACTTTAGTTGAGCAAGTACAGCTCTGGACGAAAACAGATGATCTGTGGTTACAATCTAAGTTTGTGGACTTTTTGTATAATGAATTATTAAAGTTAAAACTCGAGGGGCGTGAAACTAGATTTCACTATCATTTTGCTGGATGTTGACAATGAAAAAAATCTAGCAGTGAAATTTTGGCTTAGTCTTAGTGAAAAACATGACTAAAGGATAGGTTTACATGTAACCAACAGGTGGGTCAAAATTCGTGCCTTATGCATGTTATGTTATAAATGAAATGTCAGTGCATACAAGTTTAAGTGGAAATACACTCAGTTTTAGATTATACATTTATCTTCAATAAGTAGTAGATAGACAAGTTCTGAATAAATATTCAAATTTACAGCATGTCAAAGAGGCAATATATTTTCCTAAATTCTGTTTTTCAGTCTTGCAAGGGCAAGTTCAAAGTAACCACACACCTACACACAAACACACTGAGTAAGACAAGACTGTTTTTGTTCTGTTTATTTATTTTTTTGGCAAAATATTCATTTGCTGTACATAGCTATCTCCTGTGCAGGTCTTTGAAATCAACAGATACAATGATTAATAATTATTTGTAAAAACAGTATATGATATTTATAAGTATTTATTATAGACGATGAGTAATACATCTAATTCCAGAAAACGTGCTATTTTTTGTACACTTATTTTAAATGGCAACATACTCAAGTGCTTATCGTCTTTAATTTTTTTTTTCAATTTTTCACATTTCTCCTAGAAATTGTATAATTTAATACAGTATAGATATCTTATAAATCCCCCATCTTTGAAGTTTGAGAAAATGTCTTCACTAGTACCACAAGGCACAACATTTTACACATTAACTTGGTAACAATGGTCAAAAGTCAGCCAAAACTTTGATCAGCTAACCTATTTTTAAACTGCAAACAAAAGAAAACGTATGTTGGATATTTTCTGTTTGTTTTGCTTCCTTGCTTCATGTTGGGATTTACTATTTTTTTTAAACAATGTTCAACATTAGAAGTTTTAATGAAATGATCAGGAGATTTTACTTCTAATACTAACAGCTGCAGTTAGTTTTAATGAATCGAAATGTGAAGTGAAAGACACAAGATTTGAAAGTCTACTTTTTCAATCAAATAATGTTTTAAGACACAAGATTTGAAAGTCTACTTTTTCAATCAAATAATGTTTTTCGTTTATATATAAACCTTACTGCTTTAAAGCAGGCCCTAAATGAGCAGTGGTTAAATCTTGCTCACAAGGGACCAGAATTTGATAAACATTTAAATTCGTTATACAAATAAAAACGTGCACATAAAGATAAGGACTGCTGTAACATTAGTTAAACGTGTACATGAATATTATTTCATAAACATATCAAGTTGACGAAATGCCACATTCCATCTGTTGATATTATTGGGGTAGGTTTGTAACATTAGAAGTGTTTACACTCAGATTTTTATCTTTGAATCTCTTCCCAATGCCTGAAAACTTTCAAATACTGTACACTTTTAACGAAAATAATTCCTGCTTTGTACATGTACGTATATTGTACTTTATATATTTATTTACAAATGGAGAAAAACATTGTAATAATAATAATAATGTCTGTGTTTTGGAATTTTTTTTATCAAGTTTATAACCTGTTTTACACAAACATGTATTGTATCTATTTTGATTATCTGATCTGCATTTTAAGAGAATATTCCTTCAAATATGCTGTTTTTTATATTACTATAATTATTATTTCTTCTTCTTCTTCTTCTTCTTCTTCTTCTTCTTCTTATTATTATTATTATTATTATTATTCTATTATTATTATTATTAATTATTATTATTATTATTATTATTATTATTATTATTATTATTATTAATATTATTATTATTAGAAGTGGTATTGTTGTTTTTATGCAGGCTTAAGAAGTTTCATTTGCAAGTTGTTAAGACGTTTTTGTAATACTCTAGAGCCTGCCATGTAATAAAACTATATCAATTTATAATTGCCTTTTTTTGTCTGAACTGTCAGGCACCCTTCAAGTTGAGATTCAGACTTATAATCAAATTTGTCTTATTCGAGAGCAAACTTTAGATATTCATCAATGGAATCAGCTAGAAAAAAAAACTGTTAATTTTAGTTAAAATCTATAGTAAACACTAGATGTCAAGTAAGAAAAAAGAAATCATTGTCTTGAAAATAGTTATTAGTTTATTGATTGCCATTTAACACTAGAAGTTTATTTTATTCAAAATTTGTTATGAACAGTGGCTGTCAAGTAAAAAAAAAGGGTTGTTGCCTCGAAAATGGTTAATTCATTGTAGTTTATTGTGTGCCTTTTAACAACATTCAAAAGTAATAAAACCAATTGTTTGATAATTATACATTGTGTATTTTCATCCTCTGAGACTGATGTTACTAATTCAGCATTAAATTGAATGATTTGTCTTAGTTAATTGATAACATTCCTAAATACAGTGTTTGTTTAAAAAAAATGACATAGAACTCTTTGAACTCATAGAAAAATAATAAACTGAACTTAGACATCAGCTTTCAGTTAAGTTTTTAAAAATCCAATATAAAAAAATCACAAATTTTAACTGATTTCCCCATAAACTGAAGAAGTGGAAAGATGTAAGAAAACAAATTTTAAATAAGATGCAACTAAAAATTGCTTCTTGGAAAAAAAAAAAAAAAAAAAAAAAAGCAAGAAACACGATCTTTCTTAAAGTGTTATTTTGTTTTTATTTCAATAGAGATAACAGATCACATTAACAAGGAGAGTAACAACCCGCAATTCACACTATTACGTGCCCTTCTAAAATCATGGAGTAATGAACTCGTTCCAACTACATCAATGGACACTCCGTCGATTTGTAGTTCAAGAGAAGCTTGCGAGTGGAAAGAGCTAAAACATGCTCCAAGACTTATCTTGTGAGTTAATATAGTAACTGCTGAATTTTCTATACTTTAAAAGTCTCTTGCAATGCATAGCTTAATTGGTTCTTATTCTTTATTATTTTCGTTAGAGCAAACAAAAAAACAAATGGCATGAAAGTGACTGGCACATGTGATTATAGCTCTGGATTAAGTAGTGGAGGGTGCAAGGTTTGAATCTTAGATGGTGCCCCGACTCCACATAGGATACTTCAGAAATTGAGTTTAAGTTTGTTGCTTAGCGTCCAAAGTCATTGGTATATAGGCTATATATGAGTGGATCCCAAAACTAGTGTCTGACAATTTTACTTGCTGCCACACAGAGATAGTTAGTGGACTCCTATTATTAGACTCCTATCTCAGCCGGTCACATTATACTGACACCAAACAGTAAGGAACAAAATCGGACAAAATAAATTTATGACAGTTTTTGGGTTCCGAACCAGGGACCTTCTGATTAGGACACAAATGCTCTAGCACTTGTGAAAGTCTGCCCCCCTCCCTTCAATTTAATATTTGGCATGTAAGACTAGCCAGAGATTTACCTTAACTGTGACTCTCTAATGCAGAGGCAGAAACCTGTAATGTTAAAACATGTATAGAGCCCTAGATATAAAGGGCTAGTCCAGCCCAACATTGTCAAGCCCAGCTGGACTCTTTGCCCTCTTATCATCAGCTCTTCCCATTGATTAAATAAACACCAGTCTACAGTTATGCCAAGTGAATCATAAATTTTTTACTGAAGTGAACCTTTCTGCGCTTAGAAGAAAAGCACATCTGAGTCACAAAAGATAAGTACTTGACAGATTTCATTGAAGCATGACATGCCTACTTTTTTATCACTGAAAATCCATAAATTTACAGAAAATTGGCATTGCCGAGCTAAGTAAGCGATCTAGCAGTACTCTTCACAACTACAAAGGACACTAAACTTTGAATTAAGAGACAATTTTTAGGGATTTTCTCAAATCCATATCTTTGGAGCGAATACAGATTTGAAAACTTTAGCCTTATATCTTTCAAATAAAATGTCTATTTCACTACTTACATACATACATGTATGTATGCAATGTGACTCAGTTGAGTTTAACTGATCTTCATCTTCATTTACTACATTGGCAATTCAGCAGTCGTAGACATTCAATATTCAAAATATTCACACATTCACAAGCTCTTTGGGCGGTGGTCTGATCGGAATTTTTCCAAGTGTGAACGCCTTGGCCTCGAATGCAGCTTTCTCAGATTCTGTCAAATCACTCAGGGGAGTGAACAAAGTTGAGGATTCATCGCTCGTGTTATCAGACCCCAGATGAGGCCCTCCTTTCCCGAAGAGGCCTGGACCAGAGTTGTTCCCCCCTGGCTGTGCATGAGGGGCGAGGACGCCCCCGAAGCCAGGACTGGGCTTGCCAAACAGGTTTGGCGCTCCCTGAGGGGTACTCTGGCCCTGAGTGCCTCCGAATACTGAGTTGTTGCCCTTACCCCCAAAAAACGGAGACTGGCTTGTGGGGGCGGGGCCGAGTAGAGACGTTTGTGAAGAGGGGGTGGCACCTGTCGCCGGTGTGCCAAACAAGGATGGCGGTGTGCTGAGTAAAGAGGTCTGTGTGTTACCACCCGGGATCTGCTTCCCAAACAACGAGGGGACTTGACCTAGACCTGTGGGACCCTGGCCAAGTAGAGAGGTCTGAGCTGTGGGGGTGGCGCCTTGTTTGCCAAACAGCCCGTTGCTGCTGCCAGCCGGTGCCATCGCGGGATTCGAACTTGCACCAAACAGGTTTGGGGCTGTCTGCCTGGCACTGTACCCGAACACATTTGGAGCCGAAGACTGACCCGATGCTGCTGCTCCCGAGCTGAACAAACCTGGGCTGGGTTGGCTCCCTTGGGTAGGGAACATGCCTGGGGATGCTGTAGGCGCCGCGCCCAGTAGGGAAGTCAACTGGTTGTTATTCTGATTGCCAGACCCGAACAACGAACCACCACCAGCACCACCGCTGTTTGATATGGGCTTGCCAAATAGGGAGCCGCCGCTACCGCCACCTGTCGATTCTCCAAACGTAGAACCCGACGCAAGAACACCAAACTTGTTATTACTGAACACAGAGTTGGCTGTGGAAGAATTCCCGCTGCTTCCACCAAACAGAGAGCCTTGAACTGAGCCAGATCCTCCAGATGGTTGGGATGTACGACCAAACAAGCCAGATCCTGCAGACGTCTGGGCCGCTGCACCGAACCCTGAACTTGTGGGCCTAGAAGGAAAAGTGAAAACATGAAGAAGAGATGGAAAACTAAGCGAAATGAGTCAAATCCTGAACTTGTGGGTCTACAGGGAAAAAAAGAAAAGTGAAGAAGAGATGGAAAACTAGACAAATGCCATTCTTTTTCTATTTACACCAATACAGTGGAATAGGCTTAGGATAAACCCTGCATAACCTTTTCCCATCATGCTGTACATGTATATAGTTGCACATTGATATGCGTTTGTGTATTGATTTGCACACCTTCCATTTTGACATTTTGAAAGAGTAACAATCAAAGCGTTTACCAATTACCTTAGTTTATAAAATTATGAAAATGTTTCGATATAGTGCTCACACAAGGAATAGGTCTTACAATTATCTTGCAATGAAAAGGTTAAGATATAAACTATGACTTAATATAAGTAAACTGCACATTTTCCATTTCGATATAAAATTTTTTAAAGATTTTACCTTTTATACATTTTTAACAATTCCCCAAAATAATGCACACTCAAGGAATAGTCCTTCAAACATGTGTTGTAAAAATTGGTCTATCAGACTACACCCTAGGCTAGGACTACACAAAGGATGCAATTGTGTAGTGTGATACAGTGTGTACATGTAATAATACACTAAGGGAAGGGGTCACGTGTTCACCAGGTATGCAGTAAAAGATACGACAATGGCATTGATCAGCCTAGTGATGAATGAAATGGAGATAGGGTGACTCAGAAACAGAGTTTTTTCCTCAGCACAGTAATGGCTATATTTTGGAGAGAGAGAGAGAGAGAGAGAGAGAAGGAAGGAGTGAGGAGGGGTGATTATGGGCCTTACTGTATGGTCTAGGTGGTCTCAGATCGTGAGCAACCGCACACAAAGAAAAGTCAGTGAGAACCAGAAACAAACTTACAAGAAAACCAATGAACTAATGACAGCCTATTTAAAGTGTCATGGCACACTTTAATTTTATGTTTGAAAAGGGAGATGATAAGTGTTAGAATTGGAATTCTCGGCAGTGTTTGCTTGGCAAGTCCATAGCGGGAGCTTGCTTAAAGCAGGGTTTTGCTTCTGGAACCAAAAGTCCGCTCTAGTCATGTTTTACGGTACAGGGTAGTTTTCAACACACACAGAGACAGAATTTAATACGGAGCACTCTTGAAATACTGACATATTTTTTAACTCATTTCTTTGTAAGATGTACTCACTGCATTGTTTTCTTCCTTCTGCCTTCTTCTACAAATGTTACCTGAGAAATACAACAAAAAACACCAAGACAGTCATTAAAAAAACATGAGAGAAAATCTTTGAAAACCAATGAGAGAAACATCATGTAAGTTGATTGTGTTTCATAGCAATTGTTCATTAAAGATAACAGCCATCCATACTTAACTGCCTAGCCGCGTGAAAGTTAATTTTAATAATAGCACTAAAAAGGACACACTTCTTTTTCAAAATATTTTTGCATTTTAATAGTTTACCTTACAGTCACAGTACAAACTTACCTCTCTATATATATACATGTACACATATATATACATCTGTCTCACTCTATTTTTATCTATCCTTTGTCTTAAATGGGGGGGGGGGGGGGGGTTTTTTTTTTTTTTTTTTTTTTTTTTTTTTTTTCTTATAGTATGCGATATCCTGAGGAGGCAGAGGTATTTTTTTATTCTTATATTTTCTTTTGTTGTTTCCTTATAGTTCTGTTTATTTCAAATTTTTTAAATTTTTGGTGTTATATTTCTTATACTGTCTCTTTTTCAGAGAGAGAGAGAGAGAGAGAGAGAGGGAGGGAGGGGGGATAGGGAGAATAAAAGAGAGAGGCTAAAAAAAAAAATGATAAAGGAAGAAAACAAGTTGGAAGGGACACAAGTCACAGATACTGATTAAAAATCATAGCAAAACTGAAATAGAGAGACGTGTCTAACAATTTTATGCTATCACACAGAAACAGTGTGGCGATACCAGGATTCTTGTCTCAGTTGGCCACATCGTGTACTGACATCAACCAAATCAGCAGAGGGGCGAAATGGGACAGTGTGTTTTGAACAGTGGATCTGACAATAACATTATGGGACGGACCAATGCTCTATTATCTGCACCAGTCACCCCCCCGCCCCCGGACAAGATAGAAAACATATTGAAGGAAGCTTAAATTGGCTCAGTTTTCCAAATTCATTTTAAGATGAAGTCTCATAATTACCAGTTTCTGCTTCAGGTCCATCGTCATATGTTGAAGTTGACGCCTTTTGTTCTGGAACTCTAAAGTCAAAGCTTGATACTTTTTAATCTGTAGTGCGAACGATTTAAAAAATAAATATATATTAATTTTAAGAAGAAGCATGCATAATTGTTATGTAAAATCTCTTAAAACAAAGTATAAACTATCATTTCATTTTTATTTTTATATAACTTACAAATCTGATATATCCAATAATTTTAAATGGAGGTAATTCAAAAGTCAGTTTTGCATTTGTATCAAACTTTTTTTCAATTAATTCTAAACATGACATAAAATCTAAGAACCCTTTAGAGTATATCTTACCATTGCTAAGCAATTGTTTGAAATATTTAAACAAAGAAAAAAACAATTTGTGATTCTAGGACTTTTCCAGGATCATGTGGAAACGCTGAATGTTGATGAAGCAGCAGGAAGAAAAACACAACTATAGTAATTTGCTGGCTCAAAACATTACATCCATCTAACATGTCTATTTCAACAGACATGCAAGCTATGCACCTGAACTCTTTTTTTTTTCTGTACGAATTGAACACTATGCATCATCAACAGGCCTAAATTTTCACTATCATTGACCTACCCCTTAAATGAACGTACAAAAATTTTGCTTCCAACTGCTTGGGTCAAAGTCAGTATAATGTGACCTGCTGAGACATGAGTTATTGTATTCCTTCAATGTCTATTTGTTTCAGCAGGTAAAGTTGTCAGACGTTGGTCCTGGGACCAATCACAATATAAAAGGTAAGAGTTGTTGTGTAGCATCCAATGTCAAAACAATATAGGCATTATTGTACACAGGTCCTAAGACTAACCTGTGAGAATTTTACAAGCTGTCACACAGAGACAGTGCAGGGATACCATGACTCTGTCTCAACAGATCACATTAAACCTACATTGACCTAACCAGTCAGAGGCAATGTTGCCAGAGCGGGACTCGAACCATAGACCTCATGCTTGGTAAGCTGATGTTCTATGTGTACCAATATTATAGATTATTTTATAGCCTGTAAAAGGACACAGGTGGACATCGGGATTCTGGACTTCAGCAAGGCCTTTGATGTAGTTCCCCATACCCGACTCCTTAACAAGCTCAGGTTTTACGGATTAAGTGCAGAAGTGTGCCAGTGGATTGGAAATTTCCTGAAAGGTCGATCACAACAAGTGATAGTAGACGGTGTAGCATCACAAAGTGAAAGTGTAGATTCAGGGGTGCCCCAAGGCACGGTGTTAGGCCCACTTCTTTTTCTGCTCTTTATAAACGACATCGGCATCAATATAAACACAGGAACCAGCATTCGGCTGTTTGCAGACGACTGCTTGATCTACAGGCCCATTCATTCACACCAAGACCAGGTGCAAGGCCTTTGATGTAGTTCCCCCATACCCGACTCCTTAACAAGCTCAGGTTCATTGTTCTAAGATTACGTCCATCTTTCTCTGAAAAACATCTTGTGACACACTAAGACCAAAAGGAAGTCTGAGGAACTTGTACCTACCAAAGGGGGAGTTAAAGGTTGTCAGAAGACTTGAGTCTTCGTCAAGTTGTATCGCCCAGTAGCCATGTTGTGCGTCTAGTTTAGAGAATACTTGAGCTTGTGAGAATCTGTGTAAAATCTCTTCAAGGGTTGGAGTTCTATGATGCTCTCTTCTGATGGCTTGATTTAGATCTTTAGGATCCAAACATACACGAAGTTTTCCATTGGGTTTTCTGCTAAATGCCAATGAATTGACCCAATCAGTTGGTTGGCTCACTGGCTCGATGACTCCTATTTCTTCCATTCTGGTAAGTTCTTGTAGCAGTTCCTCTCGTATGTGTATGGGACATTTCCTTGGTGGGTGTATTTCAGGAGTGGCCTCTTCCCTCAGGGTAATATGGAATTTGCCCTCAAATGTGCCAATGGAGTCGAAGCATTCAGGAAAATCATGCTTGAGGTCATTCAGTGATGTTTCGCTCTTAGATTTTGCCTGTATAGCACAGTTAATTTTCACCAGGTTGAGGAGACGACAGGCATTGAGTATAGATGATGTTTGGACTGTTCGAGTCTACGGCATAAAATGTGAGATCGTGACCCTTGCATTTAACTTGTATACATCCTCTCTGTTCAATTGTGTCTCTGCCATAACCAGACAGAACTGTATTGCTTCTGGTAAGCATTTTGTCAATGTTTTTTTCTGGATATATGATCTGAGTTAGCGCCCTCATTGTGATAATGTTAGCGTTTGCTCCCGTGTCAACTTTGACCTTGAGGTTAATGATGTTCTTTTTCTGGGGCACTTCTAATGGTATTCTTGTAAATATCTTATCTTTGTGGTATATACCTTGAATGTGTTCCATTGTTGCAACTGTGTCAATGTTAAGCTCCTCTTGACTCGCGGTAGCCATTAGATTGTGGACTGTTGGTCTCTGTTGGAACCTCTTCTTCTTGTCCCATTGTTTGTGGTCACGTTTATCATGACTGTGTTCGTACTCCTTTCTGCCGCTGGGATCAGATCTGCAAACTTTGGCCCAATGGTTAGGCTTCTTGCAATTGTTGCATATTGTGCCATATGCGGGACATTTTCTTGTCTCGTGTCGAAGACAGCACTTATTGCACTGTTTTTCAAAACCTCTTGCCCTGATTGCATCTAATTCGCCTCCTTGTGTTGTCAGGTCAGAACCTGATGCCGCTGTGCTGTATTCTGCAGCATGTCGAGTGGATGATTCATGACTCTTGAGCATTTAGGGCTGTATCGAAGTTTAGCTTATCACCCTGTTCCAGCAGTCTCTTCCTTTCCGTCTGGTACTTGCATCCTTTGATAAGTTGCTCCAGAATCCTGTCATTTCTGGTGTTGTCGTCTCCGAATGAACATCTCGAAGTTTTATTTCTAAGTCGTAACATGAAGGCTTCTATACCTTCATCGGCTGTCTGAAATATAGATTGAAGTTCAATCCGCTCCACCCACTTGTTGGGTTTATCTACAAGAAAATTTTCAAAAACTGTCCATACCTTTGATGGATCTTTCTTGTCTCTGGCTGTAAGTTTGGCGGATTGTACCTCTAGTTCCCATTGAAAGCAAAATGTAGTGATATTTGTTATCATTTTCCACATTGTTGATGATGAAGAAAGATTCCAAAAACTCTTTCCACTCGTCGTAGGCCTCTAGGACCAGACTGGTTGCTATCGTAAGATGTGGAGATTTGTATTCGACTTTAGTTACTGACTTGATATAATTGTTTGAAATTGGTTAAAAGTTATTGTTTTACCGCTGCCACCATGTAATGATATTTGGAATGGAGTTGACAACACAGGATGGATCGGATTAACATCAGATATTTTATTCTAAGATAGCTTACAGGTTTGTTTGGTGCTGGATCTACAGGCAAGCAAAAAAAAGGAAGTACATGTAAACAAAGACTGAAGAGTTAGTCAGAGGAGATAAAAATAACATCTTCATTAAAAAGGAGTTATTCTGTATTATACTATTTTAGTATAAGTCTTTTACGTCCACATACTATTACAGAGTGCATAGTGATACTTCTTAAAAGGACCAGTTTCGCTGTCTTTATTTTGCTAGCAAAAAAAAGGGGGTTGGAATGAGGATGACTTGACGGTCAAGACTAACAATGTTGCATGCGCACAGAAACTCTCTCAATTTCTAATATAAAATTAATTATGCTAGTAAATATCTAACTCTGAGTTGGTTCTCTTTGTTTAGTGAAAATATCAATGTCTGCCTACTGATCTTTGTTTTTGTCTCTGTTTGTCTCTGTCTGTCTCTGTCTTTCTCTCTCTGAACGATTCTATCAATCTTCATACAACCCTACTTTTATGTATTCTCACACCTCTTTGTTCCATAAACAATATTTTCATCTTGTTTTCATCCACTAATTTAATCTCATTTAACCTTTGCCTAATTGATTCATATTTTAACCACCACAATACTGACATAGTAATACATTATGTTCTTCTTTATTAATAGTTCCGAACCCACCATACTTTCAATCCTTTCAATCCAATACTTTTAAGTGTGTACTTTTTGCAACTGTTTAGTGATGAGTTATAATTGTTGTGTTATTCCTATTTATCACTTGTAACACAAAGAATGAAATGCAGCAGTCAACAAAAGTACAATACCAATTAATTGTTTACTTTGAATTGGCTTTTCATGTTTTAATTTATTCTTAAAGGTTAAAAGTATGCCACAACTTTTAACAACTTTTGCTATTTTTGGCTGCAACTTTTTGCAACTTTCAATCACAACTTCCACTAGGGACAGATCAATATATATATATAGAGAGAGAAGCTTTTTAATATATGCTTAGAGAACTATTATATCAAAATGTAACTTTTAAAAGGATTTAAAAAGCCTGAATGCCTCACATATATGGTAAAACTTTTTGAATAAAAAAAGGAGAAAAAAAAGTTCTCACCAGGCAAAGAGGGCAGATCTTTCTCGATGGAGACACAGGAGAAGGGCCACATCTTAGACTCCTCCCATCTCTTCATCTCCTCTGGTAGCCCGTTCCTGCAAAACATTCAACACATTGGGAATTAAAATGGTTTTATATATTCAAAAAACTATTGGCCCTATTCACAATGAACAAAGTTAGAATATTCGTTTTTTCCACGACTTAAAAACAATAACATTAACTTTCAAGACGTGTATCAGTCATACAGTGGAGCACGACTATACCAGCACCCGCTGCTGCGAGACAGTTTAAACATCCCCGTTTTTTTTCTAATCTACTATATAAAGCCTATAGTTTTAGTCCTGCTGGGGTTTAACGGGACAAGGAAGTGGTGAAGTTGGATACAGCGGGAGAAGTGAGCATGCTTTGGTTCCAAAATAAGGGCCTGTCGACCTGTACAGCTTTGTGATGTGCCAGGCAAAAGCCTAAACACATTGAATTTCCTACTGTCTTTGCCCTAGGCTCTGTCTAGACAAAGGATGAGAAAGTGAAGTTTGATACTGTGTGTAATAATAATAATAATATAGTGGGGGAAGGGGGCGTTCAACAGGCATGCATTCAATGATGTGATGTTGGGATTGTCAGCCCACTGATGAATGAGGTCGAACTGACATGAGAGAGAGGAGAGAGAGAGAGAGAGAGAGGAGAGAGAGAAGAGAGAGAGAGAAGGAGAGAGAGAGAGAGAGAGAGAGAGAGAGAGAGAGAGAGAGAGAGAGACAGAGAGAGAGAGAGAGAGAGAGAGAGAGAGAGAGAGACAGAGAGAGAGATAATGAGAGAGAAGTAGAGAGATAATAAAATACAGAAAGAGAGAGAGAGAGGAGAGAGAGAGAGAGAGAGAGAGAGAGAGAGAGAGAGAGAGAGAGAGAGAGAGAGAGAGAGAGAGAGAGAGAGACAGGGAGATATAGAGACAGGCAGACAGATATTACAGGTGTCCCCGTAGATCGTCTATGACTCTACTGAGTAATTATACACAAAGAAAAGAAGACAAAGAGAAACAAAATAAAACCAATGAACTAAAGACAAGCCTCATGAGTCTCATTAATTTTATTTTTTATTAGGGGAGTTAATATGTGGTAAAATGTTGGGATTTTTTCAGTAGTGTTTTCTCGACACGCCAAAGAGGGAACTTGCTACCGACAGGATTTTTCTTCTGCAACCAAAAGTCCCGCTGTATCACTATAATAGATATTATATGACGGCACCATAAAAATGTTAATTGAATCCCTACTGACCTTATCATGGCATCTTCACACCCGCCTTCATATGAGTTTGTTAATAATTAATAGTAATAATAAAGAAAATATAAGTTCACTTATAAATTTTACTAAAGAAAAATTTATAATACTAGCAACTGTAATACTTTTTAGAGAGATGAGTAAAAGATTCATTTTTTTTTTTATGATTTTAATATTTCAAAATAATATGATCTGTTACTCTGCAGGCTCAATGACATTTGTCGTTCAACATCAGCACTATATAGGTTATGATGTTGACGGGTCCCGAGACTAACATACATTTTGACAATGTAATGAAACATTGCGAGAATACCATGAATTCTGTCTCAGCCGATCACATTTAATTGACACCGACAAACCAGTAGGGAACACATACATTGTTGACTAAGCGTATTGTTTTGAACCGCGAACCTCTGGGAGATGAAAAACAAAACAAAACAAAATACAAATTCACATACACAGCATCTAAAGCCAAGTTTCCCTCCTGGCCCTGAGCCTGGTTGGCTGTCCACTTGTACTGGTTGCCAGAGTTCCCAAAACTGTTCTGGAATGAAACCCTCTGACCCCCACCACCTCCACCACCTTGCCAGTTGTTGTTGGCTCCAAACAGGCCACCTTGTGAGCCAGCTGTAGAAATGAGAGAGAGAGAGAGAGGGGGGTGGAGGGTTGAGTTCAGTTTAGACCCTAGTCCTACATAGGATATAATCAGCCTCTGGCCTGAAGATAAATAATGTTCACTATATATAATTATACTGTAACAAAAAAAAGTCAACAACAGATTTGACAATGAAATGAGCAATGTTTTTTTTTTCTGGAAGTGCCATCAATTGATCTATAAAATCTGAGATGTTTACGCCTCAGATTAATCCAGGGCCACTTTTGGGTTCTTGTGAAACCCAATTTCACCACACTTATAAATAATTCTGAGGCCATCTAGATCTAGCTGGGCACCAGGGATATGCATGTACAGTAGATCAGGAGATATCTAACACTACAGCCAGTATTTACCCAGTTAAATTGTACATATAGGCCTTCTTGTAGATAAATAAGATTACCGTGGTCTATAGATTCTTCTAGATCTAAATCTGAATATAGCAGGAGTTTACCTTTTGTATGTTCAAACCGACAAGCTGTACCAAATTTGCAGCGATTCTCAAGCCAAAATTTGCAGACAACCATGTTTCTGAATCATAACATTTACAGTGTAGATCTATTAAAATTAGATAGCCTATTTATATATATTTCTAGATTGGAATTTAAATATCTATATAGATCGCTTTCTATTTTAAAATCATCGAGAAAGGAGGGGGTGCTGCTCGATCTAACCAGTAAGTAACTAAATCTATAAGACCCATGGATATAAGATCTAGACTAAATCTAGTGTCTAAAACCAGTTCTTTAGATCGTCCTCTAAGGATGTAGATGTAGATCTAGATCTAGATCTAGTAATAAATATTATAATTTTTAAAACCTAGATTTCTATACATAGACCTATATTTAATCTAAATCTAAATCTACACTAGATTCTAGGCCGTGATTAGGCAAGATTATTTAATTAGCTAGCGATTAATTTGAAGCTCAAAGGAGAAACAACTATACGTCGTGTACGATCCGCTTTTATTAAGTTAACTGGAAATGAAAGTAGAACTTGGGAGAAGGTAGACGTTTCTCTTCGGAATCAGTCGTGGAAATAACTATCGCTATCATTACCCCAGGTTAGGGAGGACCAGATACAGCGGCACGCTGAATGATATCATTAAAATGTTCACGCATGTAACATAATTATGTTGCCTAATGTGTTGTGGCGTCTCTAAGGCCGACCACCACATTGGCTCTGGCAATAACAATCGCTACCTTTCCATGAGAACAAGCTTAGGAAGCGTGTGCCATTGACACTTCACCCAGTCTACCCGCAAAGCACAACTCGCTTTGACATTTTTTTCATGAGGGATAAAAGGATACTTTAATATTCTTCATTAATTTTGAAAAAAAAAATCAGAACTCGCGTTAATTTACGTATGTTACTCTTAGGTACATACGTGTAGACAACAAAAGCTTCGACTTTGCGTCATGATTTTCATATACAGGCCTAAATTAGATGAACCCTCTGTTTCGTTCATCGTGCATCGCGTATTTCATTCTATACCGGTATTACTATCACTATATATTAGACTAATATCCACATTCAAGATAGTGCGTTTTATTTAGATTTTTTATGAAATTGTAAAGTTGGACCCAGATTATAGACTTAATCTAGATCGAAATAACAAAAAAATTATATAGATACTTTTATATCCAAAACTAGATTTTAAATCTTATATCTTGTATAACTTTCAATGTATCGTCCGAATAAAGGGCGTTTTTAATGAATTGCATAAAAATAGATCAAGCCGCAGGGCCTAAATGTTTAGATTTACAACTACATACCTATCTAGTATCGTTATCTGTTAAAAAATGTGAAAACCCCGGCCATGGTAATGGACCAGAGTTGAGTTGGTTTAACGTCCATTGTCAGCATTACATCGACTATATCGTGGGTGGGTCCCAAGACTAACGTATGACAATGGTATGTACTGCCAAACACAAAACAGGGCGAGGATATCATTGCTCCTGTCTCAGTTGGTCACAAACAAATGGACACAATGTATGTGTTGATCATTTTCCATGTGATATACAGTAGCTGTACGGTAGCAGCACCAGGCCACCAACAGCAGTATTTATGAGCAGCAGGAGCAGCAGCAGTGGCATCAACAGTACAAGTACCAGTAGCAGTCGCGACAGTACTAGTAGTGATGAAATCAACAGTTGTAATAGAAGTATTACATGTAGTGCTGTTATCAGCAGCAGCTGCTTCAGCAGCAGGAGGAGCAG
>RQTK01000348.1:421248-431933 GCA_003991915.1 Elysia chlorotica | reverse complement strand
AATAATAATAATAATAATAATAATAATAATAATAATAATAATAATAATAATAATAATAATAATAATAATAATAATAATCATAATAATCACAACAACAACCATAACAATGTAAAATTTAATAATTGCGTTAATGAAAATGGATAATCGATAATCATGGTAATAAGAAGAATAAATCACCAACTATAACAGTAAGACATATATTGACAACAGCAACAGCAACAACAACAACAACAACAGCATCATCATCAACAACTACAACAACAACAACAACAACAACAACAACAACAACAACAACAACAACAACAACAACAACAACAAGGCTACAGCACGAACACCACCACCATCACCAATAACAACAACATTAACAACAACAAGGATCCTGGGTTCTCCTGATGGTGATTATTATGAAAAGTATAAACAGTAATAATAGGCTGGGACCATTTTTAAAAAAGAACAATCTTATTTTAAAAGTGTGCTCATATTCCTACTGGAAAAGCCCAAAGGACTACGGGCATCCTAGAACACAAGGTTACCACTTTCGGTGGCATTATCTAGCAAACAATGTCTAAATACCTTTGGAGCTAAGCATCAAGGAGTCAGAATGGAACCAAGAAAAGTAGAAGGCAACGTAAGATGGAAACCTTACGCAAGCAAAAAAAACAACAACTTGAGATAGCAGATGAAAGTAGCATATGCGGAAGAAAAACACGGACTGCAGGAGCTTTGGTGGTGGTTGAAGGCGAGACACTCAGCGCTAGGTAGAGCAGAGTCTGCAAGGAAGAAGCGGAGTCAAATGAAAAAGAACCAGGAACGCTTCTTTAAAGATCCATTCCAGTTTTCTAGGCAGCTCTTCCAGCAACCAAGGTCAGGTTCCCTCTTGGTACAGAAAGAACAGCTGGAAACCTATCTTAGGAAAACATATACCGATCCAGACAGAGAAATTCCTCTAAGAGAGACTGCAGGTCTAATGTGACCACTGCTCTCAAAGAAAAATTAAATAACAAATCACCAAGTTTGGATGAAGTCAAAGCAGTAGTGCTCAAAGCAAGAGCCAAGTCAACTCCAGGGCCTAATGGTGTGCCTTATCTGCTCTACAAAAGATGCCCAAATGTTCTGAAGCGGTTACACAAAATTCTCCGCAGAGCATGGAACGACCTAAATATCAATGAAAAGTGGATGACCGCTGAGGGAGTTTATATCCCAAAGGTGCAGAACTCTTCTGAAATAAATCAGTTATGACCAATGTTTTTTCTTAATGTAGAAGGAAATATATTCTTCTCAGTCATGGCATCCTGGTTTATAAAATACCTTACTGATAATGGATACATAAATACATCAGTCCAGAAAGGTGGCATCCCTGGTGTTTCAGGATGTCCAGAGCATGCAAAAATGATCTGGGAAGTCATCCAAAGGGGGAAAGTCAGAGAGACTTAACCTTGATGTTATATGGCTAGACCTAACAAATGCATATGGATCAGTGCCACAACAAATGATTCAGTTAGTTCTAAGGATTTACCGCGTCCCGGAGGAGATACATGTGCTTCAGCGGTCTCTGAATGAGGTTCTTCACTAGTGACTTCACTACTGACTGGATAAGCCTGGAAATTGGCAATGCAAGGGGCTGTACTCCATCCCCAATTCTATACGTCTGTCTATGGAAGTCATCTTGAAAGCAGCAGAAGGAAGCGCAGGCTTGGCAGATCAGTGCGGTGGTTGTTACATGCCCCTTCTGAAAGCATCCATGAAAGATACCAGAAGAGGTCTAGAAACAACAGCGCAAACTACCAAATGCTTCATGGTCATCAATAGATGCGGCCTCCATGGTAAATTCAAAGTGTGGTGCCTTCAGTTCATGTAAATCCCCACGCTCATCTAGCGACTTCTGGTATACGAGATATGCCCAACTACGGTAGAGGCAATAGAAGCCAAAATCAAAAAGTTCACCAGGAGATGGTTAAGGGTTCCTCCGGGTCTCACAGATGTGGCAATGTACTGTTGCACAGCAAAGCTCAAACTTCCAATAAAATCAATCTTGGGAGAATGTAAATGTGGCAAAGCCAGACTACTCTCCATGTTAGAAGATTCCGATGACCCGGTTGTAAAAACAGTGCAACCTACCATAAAGACGGGGATGAAATGGAATGCCTTAAGATTAAAGAAGTAATTGACCAAACTCAAACTGATTTTAAAGGACTGAGATCATCAACAATAAACTGGTGGTCAAAAACAGAAGGGAAGGAGAAAAGAGACATGGTCATCAATGAGATGCGACTGAATGAAAATTACAGAAGGGGCCAGAAAGCAGTTCAACAATCACAGCAGGGACAATGGGCTGATTGGGATAATGTCCTTCAAAAATCCCTCAAATGGAATGACATCTGGCAGTCACATGGCGCCACATTGGATCAGCTTCCTCCTTAGATCAGTCTACGATCTCCTGCCCTCTAACGCAAATTTGATGCGGTGGGAACAGAAAGAAGACCCCATTTGTCCGCTATGCCAAGGCAGGCGGGCCACACAGCATGTCTTGAGCTCCTGCGAAATCACCCTCTCACAGGGAAGATATACGTGGAGGACTATAGAGTCCTTCAGGAACTTGCCACACTTATAGACACGGCTAAAGGAGAGACCGCCGTCCCTGAAACAAGCACAGTGATATTTCAAACAGAGGGAGGCGCTAAGTCGTGGCACGGAAGGTCGATCAAAACAACAAACCAAAAATTAGGCTTACTAAACGGGTTTGACGACTGGGAAGTTTCAGCAGACCTTCCAGAATAGGACAGTCACCCCAGTGTAATCAAAGAAACTGGACAAAGGCCTGGTATGGTTATCCATTCAGCTTCAACGCAACAGCTTATCATGGTATAACTATCAATGCCATACGAAAGCAGAGCGAAGGAGGCCCATTATATACAAAGGAGAAAAATACCTAAACCTGATCGAAAAGCTGAGAGATGCCGGCTACATGCCAGTGAAGAATGGTGCCAGATGATTCGTAGGGTCATTAGCTTATGGCCTTCTGACTTGTCTCGACTGCTAACCATAACTTCAAATATCATGATATAAACTGACTGTATCAGTATGTGACCGTTCAAGTCTCGAGTGACCCGCTCTGGGGCTCGTCGCCGTAAAATGTGACCTATTTTGAGACCTAGGAGGATGGTTGGTTGGTTGGGTTGGTTTAACGTCCAACATCAGCACTATATAGGCTATATTGTGAACAGGCCCCAAGACGGACGTCTGACAATTTTATGTGCTGCCACACACGACACAGGGCGGGGATACCATGACTCCTGGTCTCAGTCCTAGGAGGAGTTGAAGTTGGAGAGATTTTCGCGTTCTACGCTAACAGAGCTTTTTAAATATAAAAACTAAACTGCTCAAGCTAGCTCACAAACCAACAGCTGAGACAGGAGTCATGGTACCCCCGCACTGTCTTGTGTGTGGCAGCACTTAAAATTATCAGATGTAAATCTTGGGGTCCGTCCACAATATATCATATTATAGTGGTGACGTTGAACGTTAAACCAACTCAACTCAGATCAGATAGATAGATAGATAGATAGATAGATAGATAGATAGATAGATAGATAGATAGATAGATAGATAGATAGATAGATAGATGGATCTGAAACACACTGAGGTATCCATATAGAGGCCGGCCATAGATCTCTCCACCATAGAGTGGGTTTCCAGCTGCCCCTAACACAGACCTGTTCACAATATAGACCTGTCAGTTGGGCCTCACTTCATCACAAGCTGGGACCAGACAAAGGCAAGAGGGGCGGGGGAGGGGAGGGCGGAACCTAAGTCACACTTCACAGTACATCCTCACATCGTGATCTCCTGGTCAGATATGTTGGTCAACAGAGACATTGCGATAACAGGACACAAAGCGAAGGTGAAGACGATATGTAAGGAAATTTTCGCAGGCGTAAAATAACAACTCTATCTTAGACTTACGGAGTCAATGTGCAATCCAAAATCCCACAATGCCTATCCGGCGTGATTACGTCATATGTTAAGTATGTATAGATCGCAAAACGTGCAAAACATGTCGGACATGACTGGACAACGTATGGACATTCAGACAGGCCATCTGTCTTCCCGTTCAATACCTGTCTTCGTGCTTTCGTGGCTGAGACAGCTCGCCTTCACAATGATGACATGTTTTAGCTGCTATGCTCTAACTCTCTAACTCTTTGTCAGATGGTGGTGGCCGTGTGGTGGTTGCGTCTTTTGTAGGAGCCAAAACGATTAAAAATAGAATGAACGTCTCAATCAAAAAAGAGAATACCAACACACACCCCTCCAAAATAAAACAGCAAAAAAAAAAAACAAAACAAAAAACAAACAAAAAACAACAACAACAAAACAACAAACAAACATAAAAAAGAAAGAAAAAAACAACAACAACAACTCACACACATAGAAAAACATAAGAACTATATATAAAGCAGAAACTCAAATTGGGCAAAAAAAAAGCAGGAGAAAAATATAAGACCATCTAAGAAAATAAAATGGCAGAAGTTATGAAACCAATAGAGTGCAGATAGTTTCTGCAATAATACAGTTATGAGATGATTGATAATTGATGATTGAAAAAAAAATGAAACTAATCAAGAAATTAATTAAGAAAAATAATAATAATGATACTACTACTACTACTACTATAAGATGGTGATGACGATGAGGATGATATAATTATTTTTATATCACGAGTATTGTTTACAAAATCACAATGGCACACTATTGTCAATGTTGCAAATTTGTTTGTTTTTTCCTCAGATGATTTTCGACACAATGCTTTTATCCCCAAATATAAAAAACTAGGCTTTTTTTACAATTTTTATAAATGTGTTAATTTTTGCTACCCTTTTAGAGCATCATGATTTAGAGGGTAGATATATAACTTCAAGTAAAAAAATCGTTGAACAAAGGTATATCAAAACTTATTATAATTTTATACTTATTAGACACATCCTAAAAATAAATTTAATGAATCTCAACAACAAAATTTTCTGAAGTTAATAACAAATAAACGAAGGTCTTGAAATCTAATATAAAGTTAATAAAAATGTGCGTATTTCGTTGAAAGAGAATAAAACACGACAACTGTTGCTATTGTGGAGGTGCCGTGAATATATAAACAAAATCAATTCAACTCAGACTTCTGTGGAGACTGTGCCTTACTTTTCACTACTTGCACTAAACTCCATATTTATTTTATGTGGACCCTTATATATAGTACACGTATTATTACGGACTATAGATGTAAGGAGTCGTTTAGCAAAAAGAGCTCACATTGCTCTAATACGGAAAGCTAGCGTGGCGCGAGCTCACACGTTATCTATATTTTTGGAGGCTAAATAACATTCAGAGTGGGTTTTTACAGATTTAAAGAAGGCAGCAACCACTTTAATAATCTTGAGCCATATAAACGCCAAAATCCTTGCCGCGAATCCTATCACTAATAGTAGTAGTAGTAGTAGTAGTAGTAGTAGTAGTAGTAGTAGTAGTAGTAGTAGTAGTAGTAGTAGTAGTAGTAGTAGTAGTAGTCACCACTACCACTACCACCTCCACCACAACTACCACTACCACTACTACCTCCACCACAACTACCACTACCACTACTACCTCCACCACAACTACCACTACCACTACCATCTCCAGCACAACTATCACCACCACAACTACCACTACCACTGCCATCTCCACCACAACTACCTCCACCACTACCACCACCACCACCCCATCGACAAAAGAATAGTGTATCAGCCAGAATTACCTCTATAAAAGCTAATTCTTAAATCGCCTATTATACTATGCTTCCAATGTAAACCTAACCCAAACCCATAATCCTCAGTCATATACAATCATACTAACGACTTCTAGTTTAGAGAAAACAACAACAACAAATATTTCTTACATTTACAATAATAAAACAAATAGTGTCTTGCTTTATTCTATTAATTCAATACTTGTCACTAAAACAATTTTTATTAAAACTTAAAACGTCAATTTAGACTAGAGCATTTTATTCATTAAAACCAGAACACTAAGTCATTGTGCGATTTGAGGCATTGAGGCTTTAATCTCTCGTAGGACGAATCAAAAGGTTGATTGTGTTTTTCGTCCAACTATTTAGTTTTTCCAAGTCTTTCTTAATCCTATAAGCTTCTAGATCTTGTTTTGAATGGATCAGAATTCAAAATTTACGCCTGTCTTTGTTGGACAAAGGAATGTTTACCTTGCTATTATATTTTTTATTTTAAGACCGAATTATTAATTTAAAAAAAATTAATTTACTGCGAGCTATCTGTCTCTTTCCTACTCACTCTTTTTTTTCTTTTTCCATCCCACTTATTATCTCCTTCATTCTCTCCCTCTCACTAAATATTATGTCTTTTTTGTTTACCTGTCTGTCTGTCTATCTGGCAGTCTGTCTGTCTGTCTGTCTGTCTGTCTGTCTGTCTGTCTGTCTGTCTGTCTGTCAGCTTGTCTCTCTCTCTGTCTCTCTGTGTGTGTCTCTCTCCCTCCCCCCATTCCCCCATCTCTCTCTCTCTCTCTCTCTCTCTCTCTCTCTCTCTCTTTCTCTCTCTTTCTCGCCCATTTTAACATAGGCTCCAGGAAGAAATCAGTTTTATACGGCGAGCGACGGGGTATTTACAGATATCTCTCTATATCCATCCCTTAAGTTCTTTTGTCTCCATACCAAACAATTTATGTGTTTATTTACCTTAGTTTAACCAGATGTTCTTTATTTAGCCATCTATTTATGGCATGTTTATCATAACCTGTTTATGTCCGTCTGTGAGCAACTGAGCTACCGTTCTTAACGATTACTTTCATGGTCAAGACTGATACTTCGGACACCAAACGGATACCTAGGAATGAAGACATTACAGTGTATAACCAATAGAAAAACGTTATTCTCAATCTTCTATACCAAAGCTAAGAATAAGTCCAAAAGACACACCCACTTTTCATTATGTTTCATTTTTATTCATTCACAGAAATACCAGAATAGCAACAAGATTATTACCTTATGTAGGTCAAGGAACAGCGTACTATTTTAAGCACAGAGTGGTGAACAAATGAATTTTTACCTTTTCGGAAAGAAGAGTTCTGAAAGATCCTCCAGTAACCAATGTTAAGTGCTGCTAGAAACTAAGTAAGTATAATAGAAAAAAATTGTATTATGACTTCCTTACAAATAACCCTTTTCAATGATACAATGTACTGTTAAGCCACTCTCTTCTTTTCTTAATACTGTTACAACCCCTATTACTTTAATGTTATCACTAGATTGTTATTCAAATTTTACACCCATAATTTTAATGTCCATAATATTTTATACACACTTCAACACATTCAGGGAGGGGTAGCCCTGGGGTAGAACATCGGCTTCCGACGCAAAAGGTCCGGTTCGAGCCCTGGCGATTTCGCCACCTACTGGTTGGCTCGGTGTCAGTCTTATATGATCGACTGAGACAGGAGTCATGGTATCCCTGCCCTGTCTCGTGTGTGGCAGCACATAAAATTGTCAGACGTCAATCTTGGGGTCCGTCCACAATATAGCATATATAGTGCTAATGTTGGACGTTAAACCAGCTCAACTACAATTACAAGTTCAACACATTCAAATTGTACTGATTGAGTACTTGTTTCAATGTGCCGTTATAAAACTTATTAAGTTTGAGCTACACCTGTTTTTGTTTTAGTATAATATTATTCTATACATGTATACTTATATTGTGTTATTATTATATTGTGTGTATTTTTATTTTTAAGTTTTAAAATATTTTAACGTGTAAATGATAACAATGTCCACCTATTTTCTACAAAATAATAAGATTACATTCCGACAGATACATCTATGATTTGTTCTCAAGCATAAATAGATCTATAGATTTGTGTGAGTTTTACAAAAATGTTTTCTTCAACCCAAAAAAGCTATTATGTACTTACTAGTTTTCATTACTTCAATAAAATAGAAACTTGAAATCTCTGTGTTTCTTTATAATCATCTTTGTAATGGTGTGCCCATCTTTGTCATGGTGTGGCCATCTTTGTAATGGTGTGGCCATCTTTGTAATGGTGTGGCCATCTTTGTAAAGGCGTGGCCATCTTTGTAATGGTGTTGCCATCTTTGTAATGGTGTGCCCATCTTTGTCATGGTGTGGCCATATTTGTAATGGTGTGGCCATCTTTGTAATGGTGTGCCCATCTTTGTAAAGGCGTGGCCATCTTTGTAATGGTGTTGCCATCTTTGTAATGGTGTGGCCATATTTGTAATGGTGTGGCCATCTTTGTAATGGTGTACCCATCTTTGTAATGGTGTGGCCATATTTGTAATGGTGTGGCCATATTTGTAATGGTGTGGCCATATTTGTAATTGTGTGTCCACTCTGTTTGTTTCGATCTAACAGATCTCACTACATTGTACCATTGTACCACAGAGCCAAAATCTACAATGGAGCTGAACTTATGTGGTTTTGTCTTTGTGCTCTGCATCCTCTACTCCGCAGTGTTGGGGCAGAATGTGTTTTCCAACTCACAACAGAGAAATACAGGTACGTTTGTGGTAGGCATGGAGAAGGGAGCAATGAGAGAGAGAGAGAGAGAGAGAGAGAGATTGAGTGTGGATGGAAAGAAGTAGCCATAGATGCAACTAGATAAAAGGAGAGATAGAGGTAGAAAGAATGGGTAGAAATTAAAATAAAGAGGGGCAAATACAACGAGAAATAATAATTATTTATTTTTATACTGTGGTTTCTGGCGCAATTACCACTACTGCCATGTTTTTTGTGTGTGTACTCATTTTGACCATCATCCCTGCCCCCTCTCTGCCCCTCCCACCGTCTGGACCCTTCCAGGTGTTAACCCCACCCCCTCCATCTCGCTGCAGCAAAGGTTACTTCAGCAACAGCAGCGCCAGCAGATAAGCCAGCTCGTGTCAAGGACATCTGGTAACCTTGACCTTGGAACTCAAGGTCAGGCGAGATCAAGGTCAACTCAGTCTAACCCGCGTATTGTAAGGTATGTAGGGGCTTGGGGGGGGGGGATGTTTTATATTAAAGGGCGGTAGCACTTAACTAGAGTGAGTAGAGTTAGTTTCTTAACAAACGACGCAAGGAGCAAGTATATCGTGAACGGGTCCCAAGACTAATGTCGGAGAATTATTCGTGCTGCCACACAAGGACAGTGCAGGGATGCCGGATTTTATAATGTCTCATAACATTTCAATTCTTCCCTCGTATTTTCGTCCTTTCTGTCTCTCTGTCTATTTGTAAATCTGGCTGCCCGTATGTCTTTCTATCTTTTCTCTGAACGTATTTGTCCAACCCACAGAGTACTGAGACTGGAGGGCTGAGTAAACGAAAGTATGCTGGGGTAAAGAACCTTCAATGAAAAGTTTAGAAGAGAGGGCAGCCAGTGCACTTTAGGCTCCCGACTTAGGAGACGGACAATGCATAAGAGTGAGGGCGACTTCCCCATTTTAAAAAATCCGTCACCTCGCTGCATTTCCTTTACAAGTAGCATTACAAGCTTGCACATGTATTCATCTAGAATCACATGCTATAACACTGGAACTTTACAGTCTATCTATCATCCCTCTCCTCCCTCTCTCTCCCTCTCTTCTCACTCTCTCGCTCTCGCTCTCTCTCTCACTCTATCTACTCTCCCACCAGACTCTCTCGAGAGCAGCTTCTACAGCTCCAGCGAGAGCAACTTATGCGACAAAAACTTCGACAGCAGCAACAACAGGAGCTCCTAACCAGAGAGAAGTTGAATCAGCAGCAGCAACAGCAGCAACAACAGCAACAGCAGCAACAACAGAAGCGGTTACAGCAACAACCTTTCCTGGGAGGCGGAGGAGGAGGAGGAGGAGGAGGAGGAGGAGGCGACACTCTAACTGGGTCAAGGACCCCTGTCCGAGGAAGAGGATTGGCAAGGTTAGTTGTCATGGCAACACGATGTCTTAAGCTAAATGCCCTCATTGGGCTAGCAGGATTGTTGAGTTGTGTTGGTTGCTTAGCGTCCAACGTCACCACTATATAGACTATAATTTATTGTGGACTGGTCCCAAGACTGGCGTATGACAATTTTATGTGCTGCCACATACGAGACAGGGCGGGAGACCTGGACTCCTGTCTCAGTCAGTCACCAACAGGATGGTGTGTCTCAGATAGTTGTCATTTTGACATTAGAATAAAGTAAATAACATCGTGTCTGTTAGATCAATGTCTATGTTACGGTGGAGTTAAACTAAAAATGCATAGTTTTTAAAATTAGCTATAGGAAAACAAAAGGTGTATTTTGGACTACGTACAGTACAAAGGAATACGTCTATTATTTCAACTATACTGGACCTGCTAGAAATTTAAAAGAAAATCGAGATATTCCATTTTATCATCTCAGTGACGATGATGTAGAAAAATAAATACCAGTAAGCAGTACCGGAGACTACAGGTTTATTGAGACGTTCATCAAAAGGGCTCAAAGTACTATTGATAAGGGGAGCTCACTCTATTTCTTTATTGAAATCAGAGTGGTGGGCCAATCACCAGACACAGTTGTTTTGTTGTTTTTTCACAAAGGAAGCAAACCCACCGTACTTAAAATTCATCTCGTGAAACTTCTCACTCGCTGGTTGTGCGTATACAGGGTGTGTGTGTGTG
>RQTK01000348.1:411228-419820 GCA_003991915.1 Elysia chlorotica | reverse complement strand
GTGAATCAGTTAAACAGCGGAATAGAAAATAACAGAACTCTTAAGTAGAACGTAGTTTATCGACGGCGCGGTGGGTGTTGTTCTCTGAGGCCGTAAAAATCACCAGAAGTCAAACTTCATATTCGAAAGAACAAACAAGAAAAAATAAAACCAACAAAACAACAAGATAAACGATTTGTTCTTTTTCTTCTTTTCTCATACTGATATCTTCTATTGAATACAAAATGGAGAAAGAAAAAAAAAAGTTAAATCTGTACCAAGGCGCCAAAAAATAGAAGGCAAAGTCATAAAAAGATATAATTATAAACTTGCAGCAAGAACAAGGCGTCCACAAATATTTTTGGTAGCCTTAAGCAAGAATCAAATTGAGCTCTATTGAGAACATCTTCGCATCGCGCTGCGCACCTATTACTTTGCAAAAATAGATATCAATATTAATATCCGATCATTGATGAATTTCCAAAAATACCCAAAATAGTGCGCACATAGATAGGACAGTTTATACTTGTGCAGTGTAGGCTGATTGTGTGGGCTGAAAAATACTCTCTAAGTATCACTCTGTCCTATCTAGGCTTAAAATTAAAGTAAAAAATATCACTTTTATCCTTGGTGTGCCAAAATCTTTTCATTTATTTAAATTCGGTGACTTGGCCTTCTATTTTTGGACGCCTTGATCTATATCCAAATTTGGCGTTAAGATATCCAAAACAATTTCTTGAATGTTTTATCAATTTCCAAAAAATTGATTGCGTTTGTTATATTTAAAAAAGATTTTTTAAATTGGTTTGCCTTTTTTCTGTTTGGGACAAAAAAGGAGGGAGGGCTGCCCAGGAATGGAAGAAATAAAAGGAATATAGATTTGAGAATAGTTTTTTGGGTTTGAAAGCGTTGTTTTCATCTGGTATGTTTTAGCGCCTACTGATGATACTTGGTGCCACAAACTTAGTTACAGAACTGAGAGTCCTCTTTACTATTTTACATACAACCTCTTCTACCATACCCTGTATCTCCAACCAAATCAAACAGCAATGGTCAGCAGCAACAGCAACAACAGCAGCAACAGCAGCAACAACAACAGATGGGTCAGAGATTTGGCGGGAATGCACCTTCAAGTATGTATACCCATTATTTAAGGCGGAAAACAAAAACAAAATATTTTTACGCTGTTTAAAATAAAAATAAACTTCGGCTTAAAATTTGACAATACAATGACTTTAAAATTTTCCCCATTCAATGTTTACCGGTCAAATTATGTAGTATTTTTGGTCTTAATAACATCTCCTTAGTCTTAAGACAAGAAAGTCTTTTTCGATGATGATACCCTAGATCTAAAACCCTGGACTCGGCTGATTACGTTATACTGGCACTGACCCAAACACTTGGGAGAAAGCTGGTTCCAGTAGGATTCGAACCTTGAACCTCATTTATCGGAAACCGACGCTCTAAACCATGGGCTACCAAGCTCACCAACTTTTACGTAGTGTTCAGCAGTTGTTAGGAATCTGACATTTCCACCACTGTGTCAACTAGTTATATTTCATATGTAAATAATCACAGTACAAATCTATGTTGTTGTTTTTTTTAGTGACAGTTTATATGGGATTTTTTTTTATCAAATCTGATTTAAATTGGTTCAGTTATCATGGTGATCCGCACCCAATCAGGAGTCCGCGGTTCAAAACCCATGATCGACCAAATGCACCGTATTGTATTGTCCAATTTCGAGCCCTACTGGTTGGGTTGGTGCCAGAATAATGTAATCTTTTGAGACAGGAGTCCAGGTTTTACCGCAATTTTGTGTGTCTTGGGGCCCGTCCACATAATAGCCTATTCTAGTGCTGACGCTGGACGTTAAGCTCAACTCAGTTCAGCTCAACTTCCCTCGTGCCTACGTGTAAAAACTCACTGGCTATTTTCATTGCTTCTACGGCCCTGGAGTATAACATCGGCTTCCGACGCAAGAGGTCCGTGGTTCGAGCCTTGGCGATTTCTCTCCCTACTGGTTGGGTCATTGTCAGTTATATGTGACCGACTGAGACAGGAGTCATGGTATCCCCGCCCTGTCTCGTGTGTGGCAGCACATGAAATTATCAAACGTCAGCCTTGGGGCCCGTCCACAATATAGTCTATATAGTGCTGATGTTGGACGTTAAACCAGCCCAACAACAACCATACTAACTCATCACGAAAATGTTTTTTCTTTTTTTTTTTTGCTATCCAGGGGGCATTTCGCGGCCGTCATCTTTTGAGCAGCTTGGTTCTGGCGGTGGGCGGCAGCAAACTCCCGCCAACAGGTAAAAGGGACGCAACTTGTTTAAGTTTTCATCTGTTTATTTAAAAAAATAAATTTAATATCGATTATTTATTGCACACATTGTATTATTTACGCAGCATAACTGCGATTAAGCAACTGTATTTTTTTTATCGATATTGCAAAGAAAAAAAATATCAGCTGTCATGGTCTAGCGATGCATTCTTCCGTGAAATTTGAGCGTGTATTTCATCTTTTTCTTTTAGTTTTCATACCCACATAGCCATTTCTTTTCCTTACTAACTTTGGGGCGATGGGGCTCAAGTGACAGAGCTTTGGTCTCTAGATCGGGAGATCTGTAGTTCAAATCCCAAAAGTTTATTTGTCCGATTTCATCCTCTGTAACTGTATAACGTGACCAACTGAGACAGGAGTCCAAGTCTTCCCGTTCTGTCTTGTGTGTGGCAGAACATAAAATTGTCAGACGTCAGTCCTGGGGTCCGTCCACAATATAGCTCATATAGTGCTGATGGTGGCCTTTAAACCAGCTGAACTCAACTCAATTCCTTACTAACCCTATAGATTTATATTAACGGAGCTATTAACTTAGACTTTAAACTTTGGGTTGTTTTCACTACTTAGAATTAGGACTACCCTTTTTCCAGTGTCATATTATCTAAGACAACCGTTATACTTACAACCGTCGCCTTGTTACAAAAACTCTTTTTTTTCCTCAGATTATTTTCAGGTTCTGTAAGTCAAGTTAGGAATTCGCGCCCTACGAATGGCCCAACAACACTGCTACAACAACAGCAGCAGCAGCAACAACAACAGCAGCAACAGCAACAACAGCTTCTGCTTCTACAACAACAACAACAACAACAACAGCAGCAGCAACAGCAGCAGCAGCAGCAGCAACAACAACAGCAAGAACACAATCAACAACAGAAAGAACTACTTCTGGCCCAACAACAGAGGAACGAATTTTTAAGACAACAACAATTACTTGTAAGTGTGCAAGGGTGCTAGATGTCCTAAGTGCTAGAGCGTAGGGCTTTTAGTCGGCAGGTACACGGTTCGATTCCACTATCGGATAAATTGACTTTTTATACGTCGGATTTCACCCCCTATTGGTAGGATTGGTGTGAGTACAATGTGGCCGGTTGAGTTATGGTGTGTCAGCACTGAATCGGAGAGGAAATATGGGAGACGTTCGGACACAATAAGAGAATGACCACACTGTACAGAGAAATATAGATAGATAGATAGATAGATAGATAGATAGATAGATAGATAGATAGATAGATAGATAGATAGATAGATAGATAGATAGATAGAGAGAGAGAGAGAGAGAGAGAGAGAGAGAGAGAGAGAGAGAGAGAGAGAGAGGGGGGGATGAGGGTGAGAGACAGCCAGTCAGCCAGACAGACATACAAGCAGACAGAAAGATAGACAAGGAAAGAAAGAAAGATGGAAATCAATGATGGTACATAGAATGGCAAAAGAAAACAAACACGGGTAGTTTAGAAAGATCAGGAAAGACAACAAAAAGTTGGATGTATTTTTTAATTTCTCTTTAAAAATCTATTTTGAAAAAAAAGGATGAAACGAAATGCTATTTTTCATTATACAAAGACTGAGTATTGATTGAGTAATTTCTTGAATAAGAATAGAAAAACAAAACATTGTTCATCTAACCGAATGTTGCGATTATCCGACCTACAGAAAAAGCGGGAGGAAGCACTCCGCGCTGAGCGAAAACTCCAAGAGCAGCTGAAAAATCAGGAGATGATGCAGCTAGAACAGCAAAGACAGCAGCTGCTACAGCAGCAACAGCAGCAAGAACTACTCAAACAGCAGCTACTGCAACAACAGCAACTTCTGCAACAGCAACAGCAGATGGAGCAGCAACAACTACAACAACAGCAACAAGGATCACTGGGTGTAATGGACCCAGCAGCCACCGAGATGGGTAAGAGCGTTGAAACTTGTACAGTACCGAAATATTATGGTCGATGGTAGACACTACGCAGTTCGCGTTCAGACAGTCGAACTTCCTCACTACGCAGTTCGCGTTCAGAAAGTTGGACTTCCCCACTACATACGGAAGCCACAGCCCTACCCCAGCCACCAGCGTAGTTGCCCGCCCCGCACTCAAGTAACTCTCGGCTGTCTATTGTTACACACAGGAGGGGGACTAACACATAAGAGGGTTGCTAGATTATTCAATTAGACGACTGTGCATAATATGAATAACCATCACTTTTCAACTTTTCTGCAACTGTACTTTACCCCAGAGTTTTGTTCAAGCATAAGTGTTTTTCAAGTACATATATAGGCCAAATTGTAATGTTTCATATGATATGTATAAAAAAAAACTACATAGGTTTATAAATGAATTTATTCTTTTAATATATAGACAGCAATCAGTACTACCGGGTATATGATATTTTGTCCTAATAACTGTGATCTACCTTAGATTATTGACATTGAAAAATAAATAAACAAAAAATAATGAAACTTTGAAGTTTTCTGTCCAGGTGTAGTCTGTTTTATCAGTGTTCTTTCGATTCTAGGTAAAGGTCGAATTTATTCAATGAAAACCCCTAGCCCTAAAAACTAACACACTGCACACTCAAAGTATATCTTATACCCCCCCCCCCCCCCACACACCCTTCCAGTTTCCCCAACATCCTCTTATCCTCTTCAGTCAGCGTCCTGAAGCGCAACATTAGACACTGCACGCCACTCAAAGTATATATTATATCCATGACATGAAAACCCCAAGCCCAAAAACTAACACACTGCACACTGAAAGTATATCTTATACCTCCCCCCCCCCCCCCCCCCCCCTCCCTCCACCTCACCCCCTCGCGAGCGTTTCCCCAACATCCTCTTCAGCCGGGGTCCTGATGCCGCCACAGCCTACTGGATCCGCCTCAGCAACACCGATGTCTCCAACGCTGACGGGTCAGATCCTGGGCTCTGACAACTCGGCCACCTTGGCGACCCAGGAGCAGACGCCAACCTTTCCCCAAGCCAACCTTCCGACTGGCCAGGGTTTTGGGGAGGGGGAGATCATAACGACGCAGCAAGCTTTCGACCAACTTCCATCACTGCCGGCATCACCAACACCATCATCAGCATCATCATCATCATCGTTATCATCGTCTTCGTTGTCGTCATTATCTACAGCAACGCGTGTGCCCGCTTTCAACATAGACGCCCAAAATCAAGGTCTATCCGCGGTCGGCGTGGCGATGGAAGGGCAAGGGGGAATCCCCTCCACCGCCGCCATCGGGGAAATCCCAGTTATTTCTGGAGGTGAACTTACGGGAATATCCGTTCACGATCCTTCCAAACATGGCGCGACGGGGAATTCTGCCGTGATAGACAGCAAACACGAAAACTCGCTTCATCTGACGGACCCTAACGCGGGAGATGGGGACTGCGTTACAGGGTATGTTGGTGTTACGGTCTAGAAACATTATTAGAAATCGCCTGTAATCTATGCGTCGTCGTGGGTATGTTGGTGTTAAGGCCTAGAACTGTCTATACTGTTTTGTTATGCTGCATATACGGACCATCAAATGTGCCTTTAAAGGACAAATAAAGTTATATCTTATCTTATCTTAGAAACATTTCCAGATATCCCTCTGTCATCTAGGGGTCGTAAGTTAAGTGTCCAGAAATCCCTCTGTCATCTAGGGGTCGTAAGTGCAACTGAGACCCCGGACTAACTATCTTAAAAACTATCTAAACTCGTCGTCTAAGTTTATAGTTGATTTGGAATTATGTTGATGCACATCTACAAATCTAAGACATCAATTCCCTTAAAATTCACGCTCAGTCTGAGTAACGATGGGGCATTTATAGATGCATGTATTGGTAGATCTATGATTTTGCTTATTCTGGACAAGGAAAAACACCCCGTAAAAATGTTCAATACATGTTTACGTGAGTAATACTACGAATTCAATATTAACTCCAGTAAACAATTTTTGAGGGGCTGGAAATAGTGTGGCTCTGTAGCTCTGGTCTGTATCTGACCTAGCACTAGAAATAGTGTGGATCTGTATCTCTGGTCTGTATCTGACCTAGCACTGGAAATAGCGTAGCTCTGTATCTGATATGGCCTGTATCTGACCTAGCACTAGAAATAATCTAGCTCTGTAGCTCTGGTCTGTATCTGACCTAGCACTAGAGATAATCTAGCTCTATAGCTCTGGTCTGTATCTGACCTAGCACTAGAAATAATCTACCTCTGTAGCTCTGGCCTGTATCTGACCTAGCACTGTTAATAGCGTGGCTTTGTAGCTCTGGCCTGTATCTGAACTAGCACTGGAAATAATCTAGCTCTGTAGTTCTGGTCTGTATCTGACCTAGCACTGGAAATAGCGTGGCTCTGTAGCTCTGGCCTGTATCTGACCTAGCACTAGAAATAATCTAGCTATGTAGCTCTGGTCTGTATCTGACCTAGCACTGGAAATAGCGTGGCTTTGTAGCTCTGGTCTGTATCTGACCTAGCACTAGAAATAATCTAGCTATGTAGCTCTGGTCTGTATCTGACCTAGCACTGGAAATAATCTAGCTATGTATCTCTGGTCTGTATCTGACCTAGCACTGGAAATAGCGTGGCTATGTATCTCTGGTCTGTATCTGATCTAGCACTAGAAATAATCTAGCTCTGTATCTCTAGTCTGTATCTGACCTAGCTCTGGAAATAGTGTGGCTCTGTAGCTCTGGTCTGTATCTGACCTAGCTCTGGGAATAGCGTGGCTAGGTAGCTCTAGCCTGTATCCGATCTAGCTTTGGAAATAGCGTAGCTCTGTAGCTCTGGTATGTATCTAACCTAGCACTGGAAATAGCGTGGCTCTGTATCTCTGGTCTATATCTGACCTAACACTAGAAATAATCTAGCTCTGTATCTCTAGTCTGTATCTGACCTAGCTCTGGAAATAGTGTGGCTCTGTAGCTCTGGTCTGTATCTGACCTAGAATTAGAAATAATCTAGCTCTGTAGCTCTGGTCTGTATCTGACCTAGCACTAAAAATAATCTAGCTCTGTAGCTCAGATCTGTATCTGATCTAGCACTCGAAATAGCGTGGCTTTGTAGCTCTGGTCTGTATCTGACCTAGCACTAGAAATAGCGTGGCTATGTAGCTCTTGTCTGTATCTGATCTAGCACTGGCAATAGCGTGGCTATGTAGCTCTTGTCTGTATCTGATCTAGCACTGGAAATAGCGTGGCTCTGTAGCTCTGGCCTGTATCTGACCTACCACTAGAAATAATCTAGCTCTGTAGCTCTGGTCTGTATCTGATCTATCACTGGAAATAGCGTGGCTATGTAGCTCTGGTCTGTATCTGACCTAGCACTAGAAATAGCGTGGCTCTGTATCTCTGGTCTGTATCTGACCTAGCACTGTTAATAGCGTGGCTCTGTATCTCTGGTCTGTATCTGACCTAGCACTAGAAATAATCTAGCTCTGTAGCTCTGGTCTGTATCTGACCTAGCACTAGAAATAATCTAGCTCTGTATCTCTGGTCTGTATCTGACCTAGCACTGTTAATAGCGTGGCTCTGTATCTCTGGTCTGTATCTGACCTAGCACTAGAAATAATCTGGCTATGTAGCTCTGGTCTGTATCTGACCTAGCACTAGGAATAATCTAGCTATGTAGCTCTGGTTTGTATCTAACCCTAGCACTGGAAATAGCGTGGCTCTGTAGCTCTGGCTTGTATGTGATATAACTCGCGTTGAACCCAAGGCGACACGAGCCAGTCTGTTTCTAGCCTTAGACTCTGTTGTTTGTTTGGTTGTTTTTTTCACCTAAAACCTTTTCTCTTGGATTCGTTAACCCGAAATTGTATCTAATTCTCCAGAACACTGATAGGCCTACATTTCTAACCATCTCTCCATCTGCTCCACCAGACCCAGTGGTGGCCAAGCGAGAGCGCATTCACCAGCTTGCTGATTTACTTGGGTTTAAACCCATGGACCTGATGAACGTGGTCGCTGAGCTGGAGGCTAGCAAGAATCCCATGGGTGAGTTCTTTGTTTTAGAGGATCTCTCTCTCTCTCTCTCTCTCTCTCTCTCTCTCTCTCTCTCTCTCCCTCTCTCTCTATCTCTCTGTCTCTCTCTTTCTCTTTGTCTTTATTCCTCTCCCTCTCCTCCTCCTCTTCCTCCTCACCCCCCTCTCTCTCTCTCTCTCTCTCTCCCTCTCTGTCTCCTAGTTTAAGGTAACTTAGTTTCCCGAGGAGGACCTTGAGCGGTGACGGGTTCCGAAACTAACACTTGACAATTTTACGTACTATCACACAGAGATGACACGGTGGTACCA
>RQTK01000348.1:386228-406228 GCA_003991915.1 Elysia chlorotica | reverse complement strand
TCTTGGCGAAATTGAAATCTTATCTAACATCCATACCTGTTTCTCATCCACCACCTCCAGGTGAACGTCCAACTGGCCAGTCTAGCCCAGAACGTGATCCAAGCCCTGCTGGCCCAGACTGCATCGGGCGCCGCCCCTGCCAACTCCCCCATGGTAACGGCTGCACAGTCACTCCTGACCCAGATACAGGCTTTGACGGGCGGCCCTAGCCCTAGCCCTGCAGCTGCGCCTGTCCCTACCAACATTACCTCTATCGGGGTTGGCAGTTTTCCTGCAGCAGCCGAAGCACTAGCCCTGCCATCGGGAAACTCCACAAATGTGGCGACAATGGCGGGAACCGTTCTAGACATGGCGCCCATAATGGGTGTTGCCGGAAATAGAACGGGTTTCCCGAAAGCGTGCAGCACAACGTCACGGTGTTGTTGGTCGGCGCGAGCGGAAACGCGACATCGACAAGCCTGACTGGCGCTGCAGGTGCGAACCTGTCAAACTTGACGAACATGGCGGGCGTGGGGGGCGTGGCGGGCGGTTTAGCACTGCAGTGACGGCGGCCCAACCTCAGCAGACGATAGCTCCAACAATGGCCGCCACTAGCGCCGCGCCGGTCCCGACGACTCCGCCGCCCACCGAGCCCCCACCGCCCACCGCCCCTCCACCGGAGCCCGGCATGCCTCACCTGTTTGTTCCTCTTCCGGGTCAGGTTAGTCCGCCATCTTTTTTTCCTTTTGCATTTATTAAAACCTATAATTGAGAACGTTTATAGAGCCTTTTTGTAACGGGCTAGTCGACCATCTTTTTTCCTTTTGCATTTATTAAATCTATAATTGAGAATGTTTATAGAGACTTTTTGTAACGAGTTAGTCGACCATCTTTTTTTCTCTTTTTTTTTCAAAGTGAGGATGCTTTTTGTCTTTAAAACCCACGACAGTTTTTACACAATCTTAACTAAGGATTTAGACAGTTTATAGAGCCTTATTGTGGTAAGATAGACCTCAACATTATTCCTATTTTTCCTTTCTTTTAAACCCATCATCAAGACAATTATTTTTTTAAATTATGAAGCTTTTTGTGATGAGTGTGCAAATCCAATTTAAAACACAAGTATATAAAAGAAAGAAACTATACCTATTCAACATTTCGTCTCTCTTGTTTTAAAAAATGAATAAGGGGTTAAAATCATTCTGCTTCTGAGAGCTCGCTTTATTTAATAATAATAAATGATAAAATAATAATATATTGCATTTATATAGCGCACTTCCATGAACAATCATGCTCAGTGCGCTTGACAATTTCCATTATCACATGTACAATAACAAAAGAAAAAAGAGGAGGGGGGGGGGTGCAGTTTAGCTTACTACAATATTCACTATTCAACCTTTAATGGATAGACACACCATAGCTATTGATCTTCTGCAATAAAAAATATGCCTCATGACAATAACATAAACAAATCAGAATAGCGCACTTCCATGAACAATGATGCTCAGTGCGCTTGACAATTTCCATTATCACATGTACAATAACAAAAGAAAAAAGAGGAGGGGGGGGGGTGCAGTTTAGCTTACTACAATATTCACTTTTCAACCTTTAATGGATAGACACACCATAGCTATTGATCTTCTGCAATAAAAAATATGCCTCATGACAATAACATAAACAAATCAGAATAGGATTTAATTAATAAAACCCATCACAAAAGAGTTTAAAACCTCAGGTAATCGGCCCAAATAAACTGTTTTTTATTTTTAATCCAGGCATAGACGCTATACGCCATGGCCTGTCGATTACTATAAACCAAAAATATATAAATAATCATGTATTCGTTTTGAGCTTGATCCATCGTGGCATAATAAACACCAAAAATGCTATATGTTGATCTTCTAAGTTTTCTATAAAAAAAAAAATGAATTCCATATCTCTGGTTGTAGATTAGTGATAGATCTCTATTAAGTACTTCCCATAATCACATTAGAACAGTAAACAGAACGTTTTAAACGATTTTGTTATCTTAAAATATGTTGAGGGAGTGTATACCACGGTGTATATAAGATTGAAAAATATTTTCTTCACACGTAGTTATTTTTTTATATCATAAATTTCTATCTATCTATCTATCTATCTATCTATCTATCTATCTATCTATCTATCTATCTATCTATCTATCTATCTATCTATCTATCTATCGATTCATCGCTCTGATTGTGTCTTTCTCGCTGTGATCTATATAATCCTCTTTCTCTATCAACATTTTCATTTTTTTAACCCATTCCATTGAAAAATTAAATTCCTTTTGTGTCCACCCAAAATCAATCATCGCTCGACTCATAAGAATTAATCACTTTAATTGATAATTAATACAAAGAGAACCTCTGGAAAAAAGACGAAAGTTCTAATTTAATTAACCCTTACACGACATGCAACGTACGTATGACAAGATGCCCGTATACGTTGTACGTGCTCAAATCCATCTATTTCGCCATTCCCTAAGACGCTTAGACGTACAATGTACGCCATGTTTTTAACTGTGCAAAGGAGCTACTAAATGCAAAACAATTAAACAAAAAAACAACAACAAAATCGCATAATTTAATTCAGCGATATTGAAAATGTACGAATCATACCACTCTTCAATTTTTTATAGCATAATAAGATAATAACTCTTCTCTCCATCTATCTATCTATCTATCTATCTATCTATCTATCTATCTATCTATCTATCTATCTATCTATCTATCTATCTATCTATCTATCTATCTATCTATCTATCTATCTATCTATCTATCTATCTATCTATCTATCGATCTATCTATCTATCTATCTATATCTTTCTATCAATGCATCCATTCATCGATCTATGTTTATTTTTATTCCTTTACTAAAATAATGTTTATCACCAGATCTACCCTTTTTTCTCAATCAATTCATTTATTTATTAATACAGCATGATCAATATTTCTGTTTTTTCTTTTATATCTCACTGAACATTTATTATTACACTTTTTCACTTGATTTGGAATAATTTTTTTTCATCATATTTCTTTCACTTTCCAAACGCCTACAAGTTCATTCCTAATTGTTGTCGTGTATGGCTTTGGTGGGATGTTTACATATTGTTTACCTTCATCTATATTTTTTATACTTTTCACCATTTTGAAAAGCATAAATATTGACTTAACAAAACTGACACTAATTTCGTCTTTTTGTTGTTTTTTTGCAAGTATTTTATTTAAATAGGTAGCGTGTGGATTACATTACCTCTTGTTTTTTTTTTAAATGATAAATGTTTTATCTGATGTGGGAAAGTGCCACAGATAAACGATTATTTTCTATACACAAGTCTAATATTTATATATTAGGTACAAATCACTGCCTGCGCATTCATACTGAAATTAAAGATCCATTTTAAAATATAGATGATAACGTAGCCACACCCCCACCCATCCCAAAACCAATGTCTTGCGACAGTGCTAGCACAGAAACTGGTTGCGTAGTAAAGTACATTTTTTTAGTTTCTTTAAATCCTTTACGTCAGGAAGAGTAGAGAACTCAAGGCGGCGGGAGGAATGGAGAGAGGGAGGGAGAGAGAGAGAGAGAGAGAGAGAGAGAGAGAGAGAGAGAGAGAGAGAGAGTGAAGGAATCTAGGGGAAAAGAGAATATACAAATAGGAGAAAAGAGAAATTTTTTTTTTTAAAAAGAGGCGGCGAGAGAGAGAGAGAGAGAGAGAGAGAGAGAGAAATACAAAAATAAAACATAAAGAGGATGAAAGAGGGACTGTGTGATAAAAAAAAGAATCAGAGAATGAGAAAATACTTTAGAGTTAATCACCAAAAGTTATGCAAACTTTTACTCCAAATAATTGAAACAGGTTTTGTTAGCTCAATTTTATTCCAGTCCCTTCCTTTCCCCCCGTTTAAAGGAAATGCCACCTCCCAGTAGTAATTGCATAGAACGACCCCTATTTAGAACTAGATCCAAATAATAATCTGTCCCATGTAATAATTCTCACAGATTTATTTATTTACACTATCCTTCTGAACAGATTCGTTTTTTTTCCTACCATCAAGGCTTAGATTTAAAAGGAATACAATAGGTTTAAATATTTAAAAGAAAAAATAAAGATAGAATTAATGTCGGAAATTCAAACACAACCCCGATCGCGCCTCTCATTCACTGTCCACACCACCGCTAGATCGAGGCCAGCCTTTCTCCTTTCTTTCGCCCCCACAGAAAGCCACCACACTCCTCCCAGGGCAAGACGCTCCACTTCCGACACCGACTTCTGCTCTGGGTCAAAGCTCTAGCTCGTTCTCGCTCACGTCACCCGAAGGGCAACAACTCGTGTCAGCCCTAGCCAGGTTTTACGGAGTTCCCGTTATTGAGGCTGAGCGCCTCGTTCTCGACATTGGCGCGCAGTCGTCTCCCCTTTCGCAAGCATCGCCGGCTCAGCCAATGGTTGGCTTCACTGACTCATCAGGGTCGATAACCGATTCCTTGCAACCGAATTCTCCAACCGACTTGATTGGATCGCCCGCAAGTACGACAGCTATGAATCAAGTACCAGCTATAAACCAAGCTATGAATCAATTTCCAGCTATAAATCAAGCTATGAACCAATTTCCAGCGATAAATCAAGCTACGAATCAAGATCCAGCTATAAACCAAGCTATGAATCAAGTTCCAGCTATAAATCAAGCTATGAACCAATTTCCAGCTATAAACCAAGCTATGAACCAATTTCCAGCTATAAATCAAGCTATGAATCAAATGCCGGCTATAAATCAAGCTATGAATCAAATGCCGGCTATAAATCAAGCTATGAATCAAATGCCAGCTACAAATCAAGCTATGAATCAAATGCCAGCTACAAATCAAGATATGACCCAAATGCCGGGTATAAACCAAGCTATGAACCAAATGACGGCTATGGGGCCCGCAAATTTTGCTCCTGGCTTTAAAGACCCTAGAGTAGGCCAGTGGGGAACCCCAGGTAGTCAGAAATCGTTGCGGAATGTTTTGTACCGGCGGTACCAAGGACTCGCCAGTGGTGGGACAAGCACAGAACAGTTTATGCATAACGGGGACCCAGGGGTGGCTGGACCTAGCCCTTCAAACAATGTCCCAGCATCAGGTCTTGGGATACCTACAGCGTTTGGAGATACTGGTGTAGCATCGTCCAGTCTGTTTGGTGGGCTAGAACAAGCGCTTTCAGGCTTCATGCCAGGGCAGAATCCAATACTCAACATGTTTGCAAACATGGGGATGTCGGGTAGTGGTATGTCAGGGTCATCTATGCCAGGGTCATCTATGTCAGGATCATCTATGTCAGGGTCATCTATGCCAGGGTCTACTATGTCAGGGTCTACTATCTCAGGACCCCCTATGCCAGGATCGTCAACGTCAGGATCGTCCATGTCAGGATCAGGATCTACAATGCCATCTATGTCAGGATCTTCCATGCCATCTATGTCAGGATCTACAATGCCATCTATGTCAGGATCTTCCATGCCAGGATCTTCTATGCCAGGACCTTCTATGCCAGGACCTTCTATGTCAGGACCTTCTATGTCAGGATCTGCAATGCCAACATCCATGACAGGATCATCTATGACACCAGGGTCGCAGTCTCCATCAGGCCAACAGTTGAATGTGTTACCCACTGCCAGCCCTGCAGTTCCTGCAGTTCCCATGCTGGACATGAGTACTCTGGCAGCATTCCAAGCGATGATGAGCCAGTTCAGTTCCCTCCCTTCACAGCAAACATCCATCGCAAACAAGAGCAGTACTCCGGTTGCCATGCCAACCAATGTTAGCCCCGGACTGACAGATACCTCACAAATAACTGCACAAAATCAACAGGGAACCGGCCCAAGTTTTAACAATGGAGGATTCTCGAACATTGGAGGAGATCCCCAGAATATAGAGAACAATCAGTTTTTCCCAGGTGCATCTATCAACCCATTGTTCAGAACGGCAGGAGTTGTACCTGCTGTGAACGCGAATGGAGGTGGCGGAATAAGCACGGGTACACATACCCATAACGACCCCACATCAAACTTACAACAACAACAACAACAACAACAACAACAACAACAACAACAACAACAACAACAACAACAACAACAACAACAGCAACAACAACAACAACAACAACAACAACAACAACAACAGAACAACAACAACAACAAATATTAGAACAACAAAAGCAACAACAACAAATGCTAGAGCAGCAACAGCAAAATCAATTAAATCCACAACAGCAACAACCTCAATTGGACCACCAGAGATCTTCTGGTGAGACTGTCCAGATGGCCTCCGCAATCGCTGCCATGTATGGCATCTCTGTTGAAGAAGTTCTTCAAATGATCCAGACGCCAACAACATCAGCAGCAACAACAGCAACACCAACAGTAGTACCGGCAGCACCACCTAGTGCATCTCCAACGATAACAAACCCTCTACTTAGCTCAGGCGGAACTCAAGCATTCATCAACTCTGAAGCCAGTGTCAGCGGCCCAAAAGCCAACCAGATAAAACCTCCAGCGGTCGCTAACAGGACTAGAAGTCATTTACTCACAGAGAAGTTACAACTGGCTGCGCAGCAATGGCGGAATATGTTTTCCCGGAACACTCCAAAAGCACAAGTTCCACAGACACCAACAGTTCCTGCGACAGCCGCATCTCCTAGAGCGACTGCCTCGGCGAACCAAGTGGAAAAACCTTCGTGGAGTAATAACGCAGCAGCAGCAACTTTCGGGAATTTCCTAAACAACCAGTTCATGCAAAATGTCGCCGCATTGGACAACTCTGGGATGATACCAAACCTGCCAAATCTGACGAAAAACAAAACAGCGACGGGAGAAGTTCATGGGACTTCTTCAGGACACACCTTTAATCCATCTAATATTTTATCAAAACCAGCACCGACAAATCAAGCACCCGCCTTCTCTTCTTTTGCTCACTTTCCCCAAGTTCACAGCAGCGGATTTCAATTTCAGAATCTTAACAATGGCGCATTGAATATTCCACCGAAAAACCAACAACAAGAGAATGCGTCGGCATCGATCCCAAATCTGCCTGTTGCCCCTGGAGACGGGAGCATCTCTCCCATCCAGACCCCTGGAGTCTCCTCAGGTAGCCCAGGTACTAATGGCGGTACTGGCTCCACGGCTAATCTCTTCGGCAATTCAGGGCTGGGCATATCTATTCCAAATAATACTAACAGCGTGCCACATACTAACTCACCCAGCGATAACCATAACATAGTCCATGTGCATTTTCCTGGTTCTGTTTTCCATGGTTTTCAGTTGCCTTCCAGAATGAGTAACAGCTCACATCTATCTAAAATTTGGTTTGGTAACAGAGATAACTTGATGAAACAAAACCCGTCGACTACACCAAGTCCTACAACACAAGCGCCTCTAAATACGGAGAGAGCCACAGTGGGAAGTCTTTACGACCATGTCCAATCACTAGGTGGTGACCAAAATCAGCAACAGCAAGAAATACAACAGGGACATATACAGGAACCGATCCAGGAAAAACCACAACAACATTTGCAAAACCAACAACAAGGGCATTTTGAACAGCAGATTCAACAACTGCAACAACAACAACAACAACAACAACAACAACAACTGCAACAACAACAACAACAACAACAACAACAACAACAACAACAACAACATCAACAACTGCAACAACAAGAACACCAGCAACAGCAGTATCAAAATCAACAAGTCCAACTGCAGCAACAAATAGACCTACACAAAAACGTTCAACTACAAAATAATCTGCATCAGCAAAATGTCAATAGCCCGCTGCATTCTCAACAACCCGTAGAGCAAGCCACGAAGCCTCCCTTCCCGAAAGAACTAGGCTCACTTGTATCCGATATTAGGCAAGAGAAGACAACTCCTCCCCCGGAGTCGCTTCCAAATCCCATGGAGAACTTTCTAAACTTGAACCAAGGCGGGCAGGCCACTCTGACCGCCCACGATCTCTCCGCCAATCAGGTGGTCCATCTCGCTGACCATCTAGCCCTGCTGGCCGTGGGTCCCAGTGCCAGTTCTGAGAGTAAAGCCACCGCCTTCAGGACCATATACCAACGCCTGTTGACTGAGGATGCTCACAAGCCTATCCCGTACTTTCTCGTGGCCGCAGTGAGTGGAGTAGGTGGAGTTGATTCTGGATTCGCGACTCCACACGGGCAAGTAGGAACAATGTCACAGAGCGGAAGCCTTAACCCACCAGGCACTTTTAACGATGCTAATGTATCTACTTTTCCAAACAGTGAAGTTAGAACAGTAGAAACGCCTAACGATGGTCCATATACCCAGTGGACATAGTCATAGTCATAGCATTGTTGATGGTAATCCACCACTGCCAGTAAAAGATCATTTGACGCCGAATGATAGTAGCCCAGCACTTCAAGAGCAGAATTTTCCACAACAATCACAACCGCAGCACCAACAGCAGCAGCACCAACACCTTGGACAAATAGAGGCAGCACAACAACAGGAGGTACCTGTGTTAAGGACCAAGCGCCAGGTTGGGCCACCCTTGCCAAGTCTCAGTGTTGAAGAAGAGAAACGAGTAACGCAGTGGTTAACGCAAGTCCTGGCATCGGCAGGTAAGCCTGCCACCGATTTTATTTCCCTGTACACTAACGTTTACCTCAATATTAACCAATCGGGAACAACGGCAAACTTTCAGCCTGTAGGAATAACCCTTAGCCCTGCTGGAAACAACGCAAACATGGTAGTGGAATCTCCAGGCGTTACTGCCTCTCCTGACTTGCTTACAGCAAAGAAACCTTCTCAGGCAGCGACAGCTAGATCTCCGCAAGCTCTTCCGTCTGCGTTTCCCTTCCCGCTTTCTCCCTCCCCTGTTCCTGGGTCAACAAATTCTGACATGGCAGGAAACCCAGCCTCAACAATGCAAGAGCCATCTGTAATGACATCCCATGCCAACCTAGTCCTTCCTGAGTACGATCAAAACCTCCCAAAAGCGACGAGAGAATCTCTAACACAAACTGTGCCAATAAATTCCAACCCAAAACAAACTTTATACAAACAACTGGCTAGATCAATTCAGCAAGGTTTGCTAAATCCTGCACAACACGCTACTCAACCTCAGCCAACGCAGCCGTCATACCAAAGAACGCAGGATAAAACGTCCACCTCTCAGGTTCAAATAGATACATTTCAACCACAGTCTCCCACAGGTATACCTACCTCTCCACTGCAACCCGACGCGGCTCTTGGCTTACAATCTCAGACGCAGCGTAATAATCTCTTCTCAACAGGTGTAATGGATACACCCAGTAATAAACTCCCTCAAAGACAAACCATTTTTCCAACCGCACCTACAAATGCTGAACCATCAACTCGTCCTCAAACTCCCATCAATTTTCCCACTTTGCCAACATTGCCTCAACTGGCAACGCAAACCACTGTACCAAAACGTGTTAGAACAGGAGACGCACCCATGAACCCCATCCCTCAAACATCACAGCTCCAGACAGACGGCGGTTCTGTGGCACCGTCCCCGCTACCTTCCGTAGAAACCATCAGGAGCTTCAACGCCACAAAGTTCAATTCCATGCTGCAAAGAGTTCAGAACCATTTCATCAAGGACGCTCAGCCCACTAACCAGCCTGTACATCCTGTCGCCTTTCATCCTCAATCGGAAATTCCCCCAGGAACTAAACCCGAACCTGATCGTAGTCAGCTTTCAAGGCCTGTATCAAATGGCACACGTGTATCACAAACAGTTATTGGACAAATAACAAACGAAGCCAATCCCCCAAACCCTACAGGTGTTTCTCTCCCTCAAGCCCAACCAAGCTTCATGAACCACAGTCTATTTGTAGAGCTGCACAACATATTTCTGAAAAATCTTAAGAAAAGACAAGAGCAACAGGTACAGCAACACATTCAGCAGCAAGCACATAATTTGCATTCGGGAGAGCTACAAACACAGCAACAAGTACAGCAACAACAACATCAACAACAATCACAACAACAACAACAACAACAACAACAAGAGCAGCAGCAACAACAACAACAGCAAAAACAGCAGGAGCAGCAACAAAAGGAACAACAGAATCAGCAACAACAACAGCTACAACAAATGTTTAAACAACTAATTCAACAACAACAGCAGCAGCAACAGCAGCAGCAACAACAACAGCAACAACAGACAATACTACAACCTGCATCTCAACAACAACCACAACAAACACAACAAATTCCGACGCAAGCGGTGCCAACCGATCACACACTGCAACAACAACAACAACATCAACAACAACAACAACAACAACAACAACAACAACAACAACAACAACAACAGCAACAACAACAACAACAGAATCTTGCAATGGCTGCTATCATAGCAGCCCAACAAATCTTTATGAACATGTTCAAGGCCAACCCGAATCCTATGACAAATATCGGTACAGGGACTGGATTTAACCAGGGCTTTGGTCAGTACAACCAGGGCGGCTTTCCCAGGGCCAACCCAATGGCGGGATTCGGCGCCCAGGTTCCGGCTATGGGCATGACTCCAAGCTGGGCCGGTAGCATGGCTAACATTGGCACAACCTCGCCTGCCATGGGGCACGCCAATCCTTTCTTCAACATGATGGGTATGAGCGGTCAAGGTGGTCAAGGTGGCCAAAACGTCTTCCCTGGAGCAGGTTATGGAATGGGCGGATCCAGCCAGGCTCATTTCCCTGGACTGAGTCATGGTCAACATGGAGCTGGGGGATTTTTAAACCCCGGGGTAGGGGATGTTGTTAACGCCATATCGCACCAACAGGTTCACGGAGGTAGCGCCCAAACTGGAGGCTTCCCTCCCACTCAATCTCACATACCTCAACAGCAACAACACCAGCAGCAGCACTACCACAATGAGCATCAACACCAGCAGCAGCACCAACACCACCAGCAACAGCAGCAGCAAGGTACGCCAACGGACACCTTGGCAGTAACAAAACCGGGTAGTAAAATCAGCAATGGCGGCACAGTTTCCCCACCGAAATCTTCAATGGAGCAGAAAATCAGCAAGCTACTTAAAGCGTTCCGCAAAGCGTCGAGGCGTGGAAATCCCACAAAAACGTCAAGACGTCAAAAGTTGCACCCTAAACATTCTAACCACGCCCACTCCCAAGGTGCGATTAGCCAAAATACAAGTTTAGCAATGGTGGCCGAACAATTGCTCAAGAGTAATATAACGGTACCAGTGAGAACTGGCCAATCACAGGACGCCGTGATTCGCGTGGACAAACTTCTGGCCACCATGATTGAGACAATCCTGGCGGATGTACCGCCTCACCAAAGGGAAAGAACTCGCGCCAAACTTGGTCTTCAAACTCCGTCGGCCATGACAGGATCCCCCACCTCGACTTCCTCCTCTGCTTCTTTACCGCCGACTTCGGTGTTTAATCCTTCAACTGAAATCGTTAACCTCTCGCTCCCCAACTCCCCGTCTGACTTAGCTAACAGTAACGGCAATTCCCAAAACCTGAGTAGCACTGCCAGTCACCATGCGCTTTCCTCCATATCCCCCACCTCATACGGAGGCGCGACGGCTGTAACCCCGCCCCCTTTCAGTAATATATACACCTCATCACACATGTCCTCTGACCCCAGTTTAGACCTAACCAGTGGTACTATGGGTGGTGGAGGTGGAGGTGGCGGTGGCCTAGGGGATTTCTCTCTCATGGCAGGCATGGTAACCCACGCAATTTCCCCGTCTCTCTCTCACACCCAGGACGCATCTACATCATCATCCTCATCCACCTCCCCACCTTCATCATCACCATCATCGCCGTCTGTCGCTGACGTGAGTCAGGCTTACGAAACTGTGGCCAAAGCGCTCAACATGTCCAGCCCTGAGCTACGACAGCTCCTGGAGGCCAGAGCTCTTCACAACGCTAACCAACACCAACAACAACCGCCGGTACAGGAGACTCCGCCCCCTACTCCGGCGGCCCCGCCCACAACAACCCCTGCGCCGTGGGTCCCTCCGGAAACACCCGAGCCCCCAGAGGCGCCGGAAAGTGGCGAGGGCGGGATGGATCCGTACATGTTCGCCAACCTGGCTGCCATGGCAACCAACACAGGCATGGCGGCCATGGCCATGGCCAACGACCTTGGCGTCCCGCTGTTTAACCCGAGCTTCACGCCACAGTTCCAGAACTCCCTGCTCAACTTTCTCGGATACTCCGCCTATTAACTTCACCGCGCTTCTGACGCCAATCTTCTACTTTCGACCAAATTGGTTACTCAAATATCGTTTTGGTGTCTATTATCGCTGGTGATTCATCTTACGGACACGGATAGCTCAGCCTTATCAAATGTCGTTCTGGCGTCCACTTTCGCAGAAAATCAACTATACATCAGACAATCGTCTACTTTCGACTAAAATTGTTTATGAAAGGTCATTACGGTGAATTGGTGTCGACTTTCTTTGAAAATCAACAAAACATACGACGGAAGTCGATCTTATAATGTCAGCCAGGAAAGTTTGTGAAGAAACGAGTATCCCAGAAGTAAAAACATAACTCTCTCTGGAAAACAACCGGTGTATAGAAAATTTTATTGTGAGCGAGAGGAGGATGCGACAAAAACACTGGTCGGTGGATTTGGCATGGTTTTAAAACACTGGATTTGAATACATACATTATAGCAACAACAATAACAATTATAATAGTAATGATAATAATAAAAATAATAATAATAATAATAATAATAATAATAATAATAATAATAATAATAATAATAATAATAATAATAATAATAATAATAATAATAATAGTAATATTAATAAAGATATTGATGATGATGATGATGACGACGAGGAAGAAGATGACATTGATAATAATAATAAATAGTATAACTGGTGTTTACTCAACTTAATTTTGGAAAAGGGGAGAATAGAATTATTTTAAGGCATTGATTTTAAAACAAGAAGGTAAATGGGTGGGAGGAATTAGACAGACAGATAAGACAAATGTGTCATAAACGCAGTATGATATAGAAAAAAGTTCACAACTCGTCACTATTACATGGACTCATTTGTAGGACTCCAAGTATAACGCAAATAATAATAACTTTTACCCTAATTGGTGAGCATTTAAATGCAGCTTTAGTTAAGTTTTATCGTACCTTTGATTGTGAATGATTTGATAATAGTTGTTTCAATCCAATTTTTTTTCTAATTGGTTCCAATGTTTTATCTTTTTATCTTATTATGTATCGATAAGTTCTTCAATTTCCTTATAAATCTGACCATTAAGCCACAAAAAAATTGTACATTCCAGAATTACGAATAATATTTCTATTCATAAGAGTTTTGAGTGTTGTGATTCTTAACAATGTGGTGTCTAAAACTCTAAATCTCTTAACCATTGGTTCGAACAAGTTTGAAAGTCTTTGCACAGTTTTTGTCATAACAAACGTAACTACTGCTCATGCCTAACACAGTGATGTTGTTGAATTATCATTTTCTTCCCTGTCTGTATTAATACTTGGTTGCATGCTTGTACAAATTTCTTTCAATAAACCTTTGATACAACACGAAGGTTGGATTTCTACTTTTGACTTGAAGATAATAGAGTGAGGATGAAGATTACTATTCAGGCAATGGTTTTGGGTGCACAATAATTAATTTTTTAACCAACCAATTGTCTGTTACCATAATTATTATGCCGGGACGACTATGGTTTTCTCCTTGGTATTTGCAAGTTTTTTTTCTCCAAAAAGGGTCGAATAATGAATAAACGGGGCGTAAGCATATTAATTTTATAAAAACACCCCACACAAAAAAACAAGAAAAAAACGACTAAAACAGAATAAATAAGCAAACAAACAAACAAACAAACAAACAACAACAATAAAAACAACAGCAACAACAAAAAGAACACAAGAAGAACGCATGTATCGAAGTAGAAGCTATTTCTATGAATTCCTTTGCAGTAATGAAAAGTTATACAATTATAATGTTATTTCATCTTGAGAAACCTAATTTAGTTCTATTTATATCTACATCTAGAGTCTAGATCTATTCTAGATTATAGATGTTTCAGCTGAATATAGAATCTGTATCTATTGTGAGCCTAGTAAAACTATTTTAATGGAAGTGGTTAAGGAGGATTGGTCTAGCATTAGAGAAGTCCCAGACCGTCTGACAGGAGTTGGTTCTGACTTTAGGGAAGCAGTTATGATGATGATGATGATGATGATGATGATGATGATGATGATGATGATGATGATGATGATGATGATGATGATGATGATATATTTGTGCTGTTTCTTATATGCTCAAGATTATTTTGGCACCGCCGTTTGCATTAAAATCACATTATATGATAAATAATATTGTCTACGAAGTCGGTTAACATCCCATTGACGACAACGACGATGACGAAAATAACACACAAGGAAAATAGTAGAGAAGATAAAGATGATGGGATATTATAAATAGCTCGATGGCAATGAGAAATATATTTATTAGGAGGCTGACTTAGATAAACATGTCAGTGATGGTGAACATTAGTGACGATGGTGATGATGATGATGATGATGATGATGATGATGACAGCGCCTTTGGTCTTGGTGGTTATGATGAGAAATCGACTCGTATTAACAAAATGATAACAACTGAGAGATCACAATACTATTTTAAAGATAACAACAAGATTGCAATACTATTTTAAAGATATAACAACAAGATTGCAATACCATTTTAAAGACGACCATTATTTTCTATTATTAATCCAACGCTTTTTCTTGACCGCCCATTTCCCAACCACCCACTTCAACCAAAAGCAGGAGTTGACCGAGTTCCAGGCAGAGTATAACGAGATGAGAGAAGGCCTCATCCCGTGACACGACAGCTGTCTGTCACGTGGCGTGACGTGCAAGTCTTGGCCTGATGTGTGTGTGTGTCACGTGACGTGACCTGCAAGTCTCGGCCGGATGTGTGTGTGTGTCACGTGACGTGACGTGCGAGTCTCGGCCTGATGTGTGTGTCACGTGACGTGACGTGCGAGTATCGGCCTGACGTGTGTGTCACGTGGCGTGACGTGCAAGTCTCGGCCTGACGTATGTGTAGCATGTGACGTGAATTGCAAGCCTGGAGTGTCGATCACGTGACCTTAAGTAAAGTCTCGGCCTGACGTGCGTGTATCACGTGGCGTGACGTGCAAGTTTTGACCGGGTGTGTTAATCACGTGACATGAAGTGCTTGTCATGTGTCTCAACCACGTGACATGAAGTGCTAGCCTGGTGTCTAAATCACGTGACTTGAATGCAACCCTGATGTCAGCCACGTGACGTGCAGTGCAAGCCGGGTGCCTCTGTCACGTGACCTAACATGCAAGTGTGAGTCACGTGATGTAACATGCAAGTGTGTATCACGTGGTGTGACATGCACGCCTAGGCAATAAACACACGACGTGGCTTGGAGAGTGTGACAATGCTGAGACAGTTGACTGTTCTTGCATAAAGTCTCACATGATGACTGCACGTGACCTGGTCGGATACGTGTCACGTCGCGTGACCTTCAACATGCAATGTGTCACTCGTGACTTGTCACTTTAACATTTTCTTCATACTCTCATTATTGTAAAGATATGTTTGCTACGTATATAGGATACACGTCATGTTATAGTATTGATCTTGGATAGGTTTGAATATACATGTTATGTAGGCATTATTCCCATTTTTAAATTCAGGAAGGTTTTTACTTACACAGCCTATGACCTCATAATCTTTTGTGTAATGTTGGTGCTGTACTGTCGCATTGTCAGAAATATAAATTTTAACAAAACAATCAGAAAAAACAACAAAAAAACAAAAACAAAACAAAACAGAAAAAAGCAAAAACAATCTCCTTTAATATCACCATCAATACCACAACGACAATAGGTACGACCACTTATACTACTACTACTACTATTACTACTACTACTACTACTACTACTACTACTACTACTACTACTACTACTACTACTACTACTACTACTACTACTACTACTACTACTACTACTACTACTACTACTACTACTACTACTACTACTACTACTACTACTACTACTACTACTACTACTTTTTCTAATTTTACTATCAAATATATTTCAAGTATTCTTAAAACAGTCTACTAAAAAATGTTTTGTACATGTATGTATAACTCATAAGATTTTACATTTCTATTCCTACCATAATTTCAGCATCTTTATGACCTATTGTAGCTTACAAAAATTTATGTGTTAGAATTTCAATTAAAAAAATTTTTTTTGCCCAACGGATTTAAAGCTCTCCTCACTTTTAAGAAGCTTCTGTTATTCCCATGCAATCGCCTGCAAGATCTTTCTTGTTGTTGTTTAAATTTGTTGCTATTTAAAAGTTAGATTGGCTTAATATTTTAACTTCAACAGACTACACACCAGAGCTGCTGTAATAACTTCACGCTATGAAATGCAAAGTGTCTATCCACATAGCACTGTTCTCATTTCATTAAACGAACAAGTACATGTACCTAGTTTTAAAAATCGACAAGATTTGTAGAGGCCAAAGATTTATTTATGATTACTGAAATAATGCAGACTAAATCATATGGATATAGATCTCTAATAACCCTGGCAACTTAACCTATTAGTATTTTATGTAAGTGATCTACCCTTATCAAGGAGTTAATAAACATGACTAAGATGGCTGCTGTGTCATTTGTCTGCTGTCCATATGTTGAGCCTGAATATTTGAAAAAATAAAACATATTACAATAATGTAGTAACAAACTAACATTGCTGATGTAAAAGATCGGCAAAAAATTTAAATCTGAAGTTCAAAATTGTTTTTTTTTTCTTGTTTTTTTTTTGTGTAAAAATAACAGATGCCCATGCATTTGCATCAGAGAAAATAAAAAGATATAAAAATTTATTTTATGTGGATCTTGTTTTCTTCCCATTCCCTGTTCGTGTTTTCTGCATTTCATTGTGTTTTATGGTAGTTAATACACACATTCAACGAGTAATGACTTCAAAAGACATCTTTTTGCTGATATCTTAACCAGATAATTGTCGCATCCGGGTTTAGCTTCGCAGAAAATGGGTGGGGAGGAGTGGGAGGGGGGGGGGGTAAGAATGACGGGGAGATGAAACATTGCAGGCGTCTTAGACGTTTTGACAGCGGGTCATCTTTATTGATTTTTCGCACCCAACACCAGCTGCACCCTTTGATCTTAGTAAGCTAAGCTAAAACTAAGGAACAATTTTTTGCACAAGTTTGTGAGACAGAGACTAAAGGCGCCGCCAGACTTTTTCAATGACAGATTATGAGAAATGAAATCTGCAGCTTACAAATGTCTTTCATAGATCTACACCGGTATGGTTATCGATCTTTTTGCATATATATTTTTAAACTGATACATGTATATGCATATATATGTACTTATATTACACACACAAGCTGGGGTCCCGTTCATACGAACGGGTTGAATACAATGTAATTGTCTGTAAGCTGATTCTTTTTGAAAGGGAAACTTTTAGACCCCTAATATATATGACCAATAACTCTGTCAACTTAAGGTATTAGTATTATTTTGTAAGTGATCTCCCCTTGTTATGTGCTTACTAAGATGGCTTTTGTATTTTCAGCTTTTGTTCAAACGTTGAGCCTGAATGTTTATGAACACGAACATATACATACAGCAAGCGTATGTTGTAGGCGGGTCCCAATACAAACATCTGACAGTCTTTAGTAGATAACACAAGCGTTTGTATTCTGACACAGACTTACCAGTTGGGTACAAAATTGGACAAATACTATTTTGACCAATCGTGGATTTCGAGTTGGGGACCTTCCTATTGAAAATAAAAGACCAACGCTCTACCACTTGAAAGTTTGCCCCCCCCCCCTCCCCCACCTCTCTCTCCGTTGTCAAGAAGAACGTGGTGGCTCAATGGCAGAGTTTGTTGTTCAGCGTTCAGCTATATACTATTTTGACCAATCGTGGATTTCGAATTGAGGATCTCTCGATTAAGAATAAAAGACTAACGCTCTACCACTTGAAAGTTTGCCCCCCCCCCCTCCCCCACCTCTCTCTCCGTTGTCAAGAAGAACGTGGTGGCTCAATGGCAGAGTTTGTTGTTCAGCGTTCAGCTATTGAGGGGGGGGGGGGGGGCACAATATTACCGTTACTGTGCTGACGTGCCGTAAAACACAACTCCAGCTATTGTGGACAGGCCCCAATACTAACGTCCGACAATTTTACGCACTGCCAAACAGAGTCAGTGCATTGGTAAAATTTGTTGTTCAGCATCCAGCTTGTGTGGACAGGACCCAATACTAACGTCCGACAATTTTACATACTTCCGCACATAGACAGTGCAATGCAAAATGTAGAGTTTGTTTGTTATTCAGCGTCCAGCTATTGTGGACGGGCCTCAAGACTAACATCTGACAATTTACCTACTGTCACACAGAGACAATTGCAATGGTTGAGTGGACGGGCTCCAGGAATTAAGTCTCACAGTTTCAGGTGCTGCCACACAGAGACAGTACATTGGTAGAATTTGTTTTTCCCAGCTAGTATGGTCGGGCCCCAGGAATAATATCTGACAATTTTCCTTGCTGCTACACAGAAAGTTCAATAATAGAGCTGCTCTACAGAAACAGTTCAACGGTAGAGCGTGCGACTTCTAATCGACAGATCCGCGGTTCGATCCCTGAGGGGCCGCACTATTCTCTTCTGGTTTTGTTTGATTGGGGTCAGTACATCTACATGTATGATGTGACCAGCTGAGACAGGAGTCCTGGTATCCCCGCTTTGAGTACATTTAGAAAGTCTTTCATGTCTCAGAGACTCTAATTGGTGCACATTGTAAAGCGTTACTATCTCTATCGGGAGGTCCTCGGTTCAAATCTCACGATCAGTCAAATATTTATTTGTTCGATTTCGTGTGTTTGTGTGTGTGTTTGTGTGTGTGCGTGTGTGGGGAAACTGAGATCTAGATATAGATCTAAGGGGCCTAAGTAATAATCTTAGACCTGTTTTAAAACCACCCACCCCCAGGTTTTTTGTTTGTTTTACACGTGACTTTTGTTTTCCACAATATCATGTTTTAACACTATTGTTACAACAGGCATTGATCCCCCACCCTCTATGCTAGGGTATAAGATTGTGTTTGAACAGCCCTTCCCAACACGCACACATAAAATTGTCAGACGTCAGACGTCAGTCTTGGGGTCCGTCCACAATACAGCCTATATAATGCTGGTGTTGGACGTTAAACCAAACACACACACACATAAAATTGTCAGACGTCAGTCTTGGTGTCCGTCCACAGTATAGCCTATATAGTGCTGGTGTTGGACGTTAAACCACACACACACACACACAAACACACACTCACACAACCACAGAAAAACCCACGAAATGTTCCTGTGTCTCTGCGTCCTAATTGCCCATATTACTCTTTTACCTGGCTCGGTATTTGTTCTCCTCTTCTTGTCTTTCTTTCCTTCTTTCTTTTTTCGGCAGGGAAGGCCGACCTGTGCATCGCTCCAAGGCCATTCAGGCACTCTGAGTCTGACAAAGGACGCACCACAACATACAACATACAACATACAACACTAAGGAGTATTGGTGTCACTGCAGTATTGTTTTGTGCACTTGTCCTGGGGCTTAGGACAACAACAACAACAGCAGCAACAACAACAACTAGAACAAAAACAACAACAACATACAACAACAAGGAGTATTGGTGTCACTGCAGTGTTGTTTCATGCAGTTGTCCTGGGGCTGAGAGATTATAAATTGTTGCCATGGACAATCTCGCATTAAAAAAAATAAGGACAACAACAACAGCATCGACAACAGTAATAATAATAAAAATAATAAAGAGAGAGAGAGAGAGAGAGAGAGAGAGAGAGATAGAAAGACAGAGAGAGAGAGAGAGAGAGAGAGAGAGAGAGAGAGAGAGAGAGAGAGAG